>JAOYNC020119064.1:0-28663 GCA_025802115.2 Bertia moriformis
GATAAAACTTTAAGTGCACTACCTTGAGATAGTGTAGTAAAAATATTTATTTTGAATAGCTTAGAGGCGACCTGAATCGGCTCCTAACTCGGCTCCTGTTCCCAGCCTCTGTTCTCAAAACCATCCCCATCCCCAAGCCCGGTCCCAATGAGATCCTTGTCAACATCAAGTACTCGGGCGTCTGCGGCAGCGACGTGCACATCATGAACTGCTGCGTACCCGAACACTCCACCCCGCCCCAGCTGCCGCGCGTGGGCGGGCACGAGGGGGTCGGCGTCGTCGTCGCCAAGGGCAGAAACGTGCCGGACGAGGTGTTTGCGATCGGAGACTACGCCGGCCTCAAATGGATCAACGCCACGTGCGGGGTGTGCCAGTTCTGCCAGGCCGGGTACGAGCAGCTATGTCCGCGCGCCAAGATCTCGAGCTGGAACACGAACGGGTCATTCCAGCAGTACGCCACCGTCGGGGCCAACTCGGGGAACAAGCTGCCGCGGGATATCGACCTGGCCGGCGCCGCCCCCGTCATGTGTGCCGGAATCACCGTGTACAAGGCCCTCAAGGACTGCGGGGCCCGGCCGGGGCAGTATGTCGGTGAGTGAGATCGCGGCCCCTCTTTATTTCGTCCATCTTCTCACACCCTGCCGATTCTCCTGCCAGCCATCATCGGAGCCGGCGGCGGCCTCGGATGCTTCGCGATCCAGTACGCCCGCGCGATGGGGCTGATCCCCCTCGCGGTCAGCTCGGGCGAGGCCAAGGAGCGGGCCTGCAAGGAACTGGGCGCCGCCGCGTTCGTCGACTACGTCAAGGCGGCGGGGTCCGTGCCCCAGGCGCTGCGGGCCGCCACCCCGGACGGCCTGGGCGCGCACGCCGCCCTGATCGTGTCCTCGGCCGAGGAGCCGTTCATGCGCGCGTCCGAGTACGTGCGCCCGCTCGGGACCGTCGTTGTGGTCGGGATCCCGGCCGACGGCTACGTCAAGAGCAGCATCTGGGACATGATCACCCGGGTCGTCACCATCCGGGGCTCCATGGTCGCAAACCGGGCCGAGTCCGACGAGGCGATCGAATTCTATCGGCGTGGCCTGATCCGGATCCCGTACGAGGTCATAGGGATGACCGGCCTGAACGAGGCGCTGGAGGGGCTAAGCCAGCACAGGGTGGTGGGCCGGATTGTGATGGACATGAGCAGGAAGTAGCCTTTCTGGGCGGGATATATCCATAGATACGATGGCCGATCTGGGAGAACGCTGCGAGGCAGGACAGGATATGCGCAACGGCCGGATTGGAAGACCTTGTTGCCGGGCGGGATGTGAACCATGGCCGGTTTGAGCCATGGCCGAATTGGAAGAGCGGACAGGACATGGAAGGCACTCATATTCGTATTATCTGGTCGCCGAATATAATTCATTGCCGATAGAGCGGGTATTCACGTGATATCGCCAGCTGGCCGCCATCCCCCGCCGCGCTGAGCTGAGCTGTTTTGCGTGGTTCTTGTCGCTCTGGTCTCCATGATCGGGCAGCTGGGTGCAAATCAACCACAATCCAGTCCCTCGGGCCCGCGCCAAGAGGTAGCCAGTGTGCCGCCACCAAGCTGCCGGGATCCTCGATTCGCCATTCCCGACCGCCACCTCGCCTCTCCACCTCACCTCTCCAGCCCCGCCATGCGCCCCCCCCCCCGACCACGATGACCACGGACCCCCTCCTCCCCATCGCGCCCGCGCGGGTGCGGGCCCTGCTCGTCCCGCTCGGCCGCATCACCGCGGACCGGTTCGCCGAATTCCTGGCCCGGCTGCGGAGGGAGCACGTGGTTCACCTCCGGGATGTCACCCCCGACCGCCGCCCCAACCGCCGCCCCAACAGGAGTGCGTGCGCGGCGCCCCTCCCCGAGCTGCGATCGTGAGACTTACCCCCTGCCCAGACATGTTCTCCCCGCTCGGGTGCCCCGACGGCCGGATCATCTATGACCTCGCCACCCACCTGCCCCCGCCCTCACACCTGGCCCTGACCCCGTTCGACCTCTGGCGGGAGCCCCTCGTGGTGCTGGCCGTGGCCGACGGCCGGGAGCTGGATTCGCCTCTCGACGGCGGTGACGACCACGACGGTAGTAGCAGTAATGCCAGCGGCCCGTCGGTGCCAGAGCGCAACCTTCGCGCACTCTACCAGCAGCTGGAGCAGCTGCGCGACACCCACGCCAAGGCCCTCGTCCACCGGGTCGTCATCTTCGACTACGAGCCCCCCCTGCCCCCGGCCCCGGACCCGATCCCGATCCCCGAAGGCATCATGACCGTCCCAGCTCCCGACCCCTCTCTCGAGACCGCCGCCTCTGCCGCGCGCGCGTCGGTCCGGGGCATCATGGGCGGCGTGTCGTCTGTCCTGCTGGCAGAGATGACGTCCCTGGCCAGGAGCCTCGAGGCTATGACCCATATCGAGTCCCCGGGCCAGTCGGCGGCGACGGTAGGCGAGCTCGGCCCCGGCGTCGCCGCTGCGAGGCGCATCTCACAGATACCGACAACGAGCTCGCGATCGAGCTCGGCCGACCGCGGCCAGAACCCGGCCCGCATGTCCATGCCCCCGGTCGCCTTTCATCCGTCACCGTCGCTGTCCGGCGGGGGGGCGAGACCGTCGACTCCGGTCAGGAGCGGGCTGTCGAACCCGCCCACCACGTTCGACGACATGGCGGCCGCGCCGGAGAACGGCAGCCGATCGACGCCCCCGAACAGCCGGCCGGGGACCGCAGACCGGGAGGCTGGGGCGAGCGCCGGCGCCGGCGCCGACCCTACCTGGTCGCCCCCCCCCCCTCCCGGCCGGGAGGATCGGGTATCGATGCAGGGGTTCGGGCCCGGGAGCCTAAGCGAGCAGATGCGGAGCAAGGGCCGGGGCCGGGCCGCCGTCGTGATCGGATCCCTCTACCTGCAGGCGGGCCGGTGGAAGGACGCACTCCGGGAGCTTGCCGAGGCCGCCAACATGGCCCGAGCCACGGCCGACCACCTCTGGCACGGCAAAGCGCTGGAGCTGATCCTGGTCACCGTGCTGCTGATGGGCTGGGCTGAGCTCGACTTTCTGGTTCCGCCATCGCTGCTGCCGATCCACGAGCGGTTCAATTCCGCCAACAACTCGGCATCGCAACCGCAGTCGCAGCAGCCGCAGATCCAGGAGGTTGACGCGGCCCAGCCACGCCACCTCCAGCAGCTGCAGGGCATCGTGCCGGACCTGCTGGACCGCATCCTCGCCCTGTACTCGCGCGCGGCCGGTGAGTCTCTGCCGGCCCTACCGGCGGCCGAGACCACGATCCGGTTCTGTAAAATCTTGGCAGCCATGTACCTGGCGGGGGGGAAGCTGATCACGGCCTCGCTGGAGATGATGGTCACCGGCTTGGTCGGCCAGCAGCAGAAGCACCGGCCGAGCACCACGACCGGGCTGCGACTGTCGGTCGCGCCGACGCGGGAGTACATCGTGCGGCTCGCGTACCGGGCCTTTCCGTCGTCCGCGCCGGAGCTGCTCACCATTGCGGACCGGGCCGCCATCCTGAGCGGGATCGCCTCCGTGCTCGGCCTGGTCGGGGCCCTCCGCAAGCGGGCCATGGTGATGCGGGAGCTAGTGTCGGTGCTGGCGACTGGCCTGGTAGAGGCCCGGACCCGGGGCGCAGCCGACGTGGGGATCCACCCGGCCGCCGGCCTGGTTGCTCTCGGAGGCGCGGGCGCGGGAGGAGCCCGGAAGACGAGCGGGTTGGACCTGGACCCCGCCGACGTGGAGCAGGGCATCGACCGCCTCCTGAGCCGGCTGTGCGGCCTGTACGGAGTGCCGGCATATGATGTGGCGCTGGATCTGCTCGACGACCGCGACGACCGCGCCACCGACACCAACCCCGACGCCAGCCCCGACGCCAGCCCCGGCACCAGCCCCGACCCCGATCATCACCAGAACTACGACCACGATGAATCATCCCCGGCTAGAATCCGGGGCCACGCGGCTGCGCGCTTCTTTGGTTTTCTGGACATCAAGCTCAATGTGCTGCGGGCATGTATCAGCCTGTGCGAGGCCCTACCGGACCTGGCCGGGGTGCTGCGCTTCTCAAGCGACCTGATGAGGACGGCGGCGGCGGGGGGCGTTATCGACCGAAACGAGCAGGTCCGACTGGTTGGGGCCATTGGGCGGACCGCTGTTCTGGCCGGCCGACTGGGGCCCGCATCCGTGGCAGCCGAGTACTGGGATGAGTTCCTGGTCCGGGCCGTGAGCATAGATCCGATCCCGGCGTCGAGGATAGTGGTGGCGCGTTCCGGGTTAGAGGGAGGGATGGGGGGGGGGAGAAGCAAGAGGAGAAGGAGTCCGTCTTCGACATCCCTGCCCCCGCCTCCGCCCCCGCCTCCGACCGGTCTCGACGACGGAGGCGAGACAGCCAAGAAGAAGAATCCGTTCATCTACAGCGCGTTCGCGGCCGCCTCGCCGGACGACCCAGACGCGGCGGACCGCACCCTCGTTGCGGGCGAGCGGGCCTCTTTCATCGTGGTACTGCAGAACCGCTCAGATGCGGAGCTGGACGTGGAATCGGTGCGGCTGGACGTGGCCGGGGCCAAGTTCGATTCCGCGCCGGTGAGCTGTCGGCTTGGCCCACGCCGGGCCCAGGCGGTCCGGGTCTGGGCCACGCCACTGGAGGCAGGCGCGGCCCGAGTGATCGGCGCCGTGATCAGGATCCGGGGGTGCCGGGAGCGGCCATTTCCCATCCTCGCGCGCGCATCGACAACCAGGCCCGAGAGCAGGGTCAAGGCGACCGGCCTGGCCGGTCTCCGCCGCACTCTGGCCGCCGCCGCCGCCGCCGCCGCCCCGTCCGCCGCCGAAGAGATCCTCCTCACCGTCATCCCGGCCCAGCCTCTGGTGGCTGTGCAGACGACCACGCTGCCGCAGTCATCCGTCATGCTGCTCGAGGGCGAGCGTCGGAGATTCAAGGTCACGCTGCGCAATCTTTCGACCAAGACCCCGGTCGACCGGATGCGCTTTTCGTTCGAGGACTCGACCCAGGAGCCGCTCCGGGCCGCGCTCAAGAACAGAGACGCCACCGCGGCCGAGTTGTACGAGTACGAGCTCCTGCTGTTCAAGAGGCCGGCGCTGCGGCTCCTGCCGGACGACAGTGAGAAGGGTCCAGAAGGGAGGACAGGGACGAGGGGGGGAGAAGAGGGGGACGAGGAAGAGGAAGAGAGAGAAGAGTCGGTGCCGGCACTGGAGATGCAGCGGCGGAGGCAACACATGGCGCCGGGCGAGGCAGCCGTGTTCGAGTTCGAGATCTTCGGCCGGCCCGGTCTGACGAGCGCAGTCATCCGGTTGGATTATGGTCATATGGGCGGAGTGGAGCACCACCACCAGCTCTACGCCCGCCAGGTGGCCGTACATCTGACCATCACCGTCAACGCGAGCGTAGAACTGGCCCGGCTGGACGTTCTCTCGCCGGGGGAGGCCATCCGTGATCACAACGGGACCCAGGACAGCTGCTGCTATGATGACGGACCACAGAACTGCTGCCTCCTCCTGCTCGACTTCCGCAACGCCTATCCATCGCTGATGACGGTGGAGCTGACCGGGAGCGACAGCCGCGTCGGCCCTGCCACCATCACCGAGTCGATACTGCCGGGGAGCACGGCCCGGTTGGCGCTCCCGGTGCGGCGGATCCGGGTAGCAGACCCGTTCGCGCCAGTGCCGTCACTAAGCCCGGCCGGGCGGCAGCGTCAGTTCGTCGTCAGCCGGAGCGTGTCAGCCGAGATGGAGCGGGCCGCCCGAGAGGCGTTCTGGTTTCGGGAGGGCATACTGGGCGGGGTGCGCTGTCGCTGGACGAGCGGGAGCAAGAGTGGAGCCGGAAGCGGGAGCGGCGGGGGCGACGGCAGGTCCGGATATGTGGACCTGCGTGGGATCAGGATGGGGCCGCGGATGATCGAGGCCGCCCGGATCGACGACGTGAGTCTCGAGGTGTGGGTGGAGCGACCGGGTGGAGAGGTGCGAGACGCGGCCGAGCCGGGCACGGGGACGGCCACAGTGCGGGTCGACGAGTTTGTGCAGATCCGGCTCCGGCTGATAAACCGGACGGGCCAGCCGATCCGGCCGCTGGTGCGGCTGCAGCCCTCGCTGCGGCACCGGGCCCAGCACGTTGCGCTGGACCACGTGAGAAAGTTTGCCTGGAACGGCACCCTGCAGCGGGCCCTGGGGGTTGTCGAGGCCGAGGGGGGCGCAGCCGAGCTGGTGGTCGGCGCGACCGCGCTGTGCAGGGGCGAGTTCGAGGTGGGCGCGAGCGCGGAGGAGGTTGTGGCCGCGGCAGCGGGAGGAGGAAGAGGAGAGGAGGGCGAGGACGAAGAGGGAGAACGGGGGAGGGAACGAGAGAGGGAAAGGGAGCGGGAGCGGCGAGGTGGCGGTGAGATGGCGAGACGGGTCTGGTACTGCAAGAGACCGTGTGTGCTGGTCGTTGGGGACGCCTGATCGAGGCCGGAGCTGGCGGGACGGGAAAGCCATAGGCAGGATAGGGGGCGGGGGTGTGATTGTGGCACATATAGCGATAGACATGTACATAGACAGTAATGGTGGCGGACGCAGGGGCGGCGCATGGTCCATGGCGCGTGGCCAACACAATGAATCTGGCCGGGATCGATGTGAATTGTCTGTTCAAGAGGCCGGTCCGAGCGGGGTTGAGCTGTTGATGTAGAGAGGCCACTCTGAGCGGGGCTGAGTTTCCGACGTCGAGGTCGGTCTGAGCAGGGTTTAATTATCGGTAAAGGCCAGGCGCAGGGTGGAGTCATGATCCCACTGAATGATCCAACTGCTACTATCCATCATCAGCCCCTGCGTCTGCACGGATTGACAAATGGGCAGTCGTGACATGAGTGTGCTTGTCATGAGGTGGGGAGGAGCCAGTAACCCCGACTTTATATATGCCCCCTAACCCAGCAGCACCCAGGCCCGAGAGAGCGAGGTCGGTGGCAGCGGCCCAGCCAGCGGTGGAAGTGGAGTCGCTCGTGGGACATGCGATATGATGAATCGGTCGGTTCTTCGGGGGAAAGGGAGTGTACAGCGCAGTCCTCAATACCCAAACGCGGCCCGTTTGGATTCCGACGCTATCTCGGTCCAAAACATGATGCGCATCGCAATGGGCTGGAGTTGGGGCTCTTGTTCAGTTTTGGCTTGGTTCCATTTTTACTGCGCTGACATCCAAGCTTGAAGCCTTCCCCGAACCGGGTTGTGGATTGGTGATGTTGTGGAGTGTGGCGGCAGCGGGGGGGGACAAAGGGCGACGCTGCCAATTGTGGCGGACTCTTGGCAGCGCCATGGCGCGAAAATATCGACCTGCTCATTGCGTCTGTCTTGCTCATCTGCTCTCGAGTCTATAGCTCTCGAGTCCATCGAAGCTATCAAGCGTACAGATATCGAGTGTACAGCTATCGAGGGTACTCTCAAGTCCATATAGCTCTCGAGTCGAGTCCCGTGTCTATGTAGCTATCGAGTCTACAGCTCAGATTGATGCCTGTCGGGTCTATTGGTTTTTTTTTTTCTTCTCATCACGAGGCCCAATGAACCTCGACATCCTGCCTGGCATGTCCGCACACATGAGATGTTATGGGTGGAGCCGCCTTCATAGTGGCAGAGCTTTACTAAACAGCGGCGGGAAGGGACGGAGATCCTAGGGTTTTAGCCAGCCCTACACACCTCTGGTTTCACTCATGGACAACACGGCAAATCCTAGTTTGATCTTTTGCGACCTGTTTCCC
Source organism: Bertia moriformis (assembly GCA_025802115.2). Taxonomy (NCBI): domain Eukaryota; kingdom Fungi; phylum Ascomycota; class Sordariomycetes; order Coronophorales; family Bertiaceae; genus Bertia; species Bertia moriformis. The sequence goes on from JAOYNC020119064.1 coordinate 7,740, forward strand.
CGCCAATTTCCTAGATTCGAGCTGGCCCCAGGCAGGTACAGAATGCAAGGGGAGCAGCGCAACGGGGCCCCGTACCTGAATTGACGGCCCGGACGGGCGGGATCTGTGGGGGTGGCTGGATTTGCGCCCACACTATTCCACCAGCCACAACACGTCACCACGGCCGACCGCCCTTCCGCCAATTTTCTCTGCCTCCCTCCCGCCCAAGGTCCCTCCTCTTCTTTCATAGCCCGCATCACCTGACCCCGCCATGGCCCCCCTCCAGCGAGCCTTCCTGGCGGGCCTCCTGGTGGCGACTGCCTTGCTCTTGCCGTCCTCATGGGCATCGTCCTCCCCCGACCCGTCCTCCGCCGCCGGCCGGGTGGCCCGCCTCACCAACGATACCCTCTTCTGGGGCCCCTACAAGCCCAACCTCTACTTTGGCATCCAGCCGCGAACCCCCGCCGGCCTCTGGACCGGCCTGATGTGGACGACTGTCAATCAGTACGAGGACATGAAGAGGGGTACGCTCCAACCCCCCCATCCACCCCCCATCAAATCCACATCCAACCCACAGCCATCTCTATCCCGACTCGGCTGACCTTGGCCGGACCGCGTCAGAATTCCGCTACACATGCGAACAGCATCAGGGTATCCATGGCTACGGCTGGGACGAGTTTGACGCCCGCCTCGGCGGCGTCCAGACCATCCGCGACGAGGAGAACATGATCGACCTGACCACGACCTTTGTCAAGCTGCCCGGCGGCGGCGGCGGCGGGAGCTGGGCCGCCCGCATCCACGGCACGCCCCGGCCCGGCGCCCCTGCCGATACCAAGACGATTCTGGCCCTCTGGGTCGCCCAGGAGGGCGGCCTGGACTCCGGCAGCGAGCTCGGCGTCGACGACACCAACCGCGGCGACCAGTTCGGCTACACCGGCGACCTATCCATGGTCGGCCGGTCGGCCGCGCTCGGCGAGTACGGGCTGCGTGTCACCCAGGGCCGCGGCCGCCACCCGGACGCTTCGGAGCACCCGATCATGAAGACGGTCCGGCGTGGCGACCGGATCGTGGTACAGTCCCTCAACATGGCGGCGAACACGCTCTGGCACGCCAAGCAGGCCCTCTACCACCTCATCCGTGACACCGTCAAGTTTGTGCAGGAAAACATGGACGAGCCCCGGTACCCCCCCGGCTGGCTAATGTACGCGCTCGAGCACCGGCCCGGCACTGGCAACGGCCATCTGGTCCAGCGCGTGTTTGAGGGCGGCGACTTTGAATTCGACGTGATATTCTCCTCCTGGGCCGGAGCGGCCGCCGGCACCGCCGGCACCGCCGGCACCGCCGACGTGACCAGCGCCGACGTGACCGGCGCCATCGCCGCAATGCGGCGCGACTTTGCCGACCGGTTCGACCGCGTGTTCGCGCTGCAGCCGCCCTACGACGGAAAAGACAGCGGCTACGCCGCGTTTTGCCAGTCCATGTTTGCAAATCTGCTGGGCGGCATCGGCTACTTCCATGGCGACCAGCTGGTCGACCGGTCGCACGCGCCCGAGTACGACGAGGACGAGGAGGGGTTCTGGCTCGAGACCGCTGCCGCCCGGGCCCGGCGCGCACATCGGCCCGAAGGACCCTACGAGCTCTTCACCGCCGTGCCGTCCCGGCCGTTTTTCCCCCGCGGCTTCCTGTGGGACGAGGGCTTCCACCTGCTGCCCATCGCGGACTGGGACCTCGACCTCGCCCTCGAGGTCGTCCGCAGCTGGCTGGGCACCATGGACGAGGATGGCTGGATCGCGCGGGAGCAGATTCTCGGCGATGAGGCCCGGTCCAAGGTGCCGGACGAGTTCCAGGTGCAATACCCGCACTATGCGAATCCGCCGACTCTCTTCTTGGTCGTCGACGCCCTGCTCGACCGGCTGGAGAGGAGCGACAGGAACGAGAACGACGCCGACGACAACAGCGGCGACGTGCCGCTGCGCAGCGCCCACGCCGACGTGCCCGGCCTCGGGCGCGAGTTCTTGAACTACGCATACCCGCTCCTGCGCCGGCACTATGACTGGTTCCGCCGCACCCAGGCCGGCGATCTCCGATCGTACGACCGCGAGGCCCGCTCCAGGCGCGAGGCCTATCGATGGCGCGGCCGCACCGAGACCCACGTCCTGCCGAGCGGGCTTGATGACTATCCGCGCCCGCAGCCGCCCCACCCGGCCGAGCTACACGTCGACCTGCTGTCGTGGGTCGGGCTGATGGCCCGGTCGCTGAGTCGGGTCGCGACCGCGCTCGGGCTGGACGACGACGCGGCCGAGCACGCCGCCTCCGGCCGCGCGATCCGCGACAACCTCGACGACCTGCACTGGTCCGAACCCGACGGCTGCTTCTGCGACGCGACCGTGGACGCGTACGAGGAGCACGCGCTCGTCTGTCACCGCGGATACGTGTCCCTGTTCCCCTTCTTGGCCGGACTCATGGGGCCTGATGACGATCGGCTGGGGAGGATGCTTGACCTGATCTCGGACGAGAACCAGCTGTGGAGCGGGCACGGCCTGAGGAGCCTGAGCCGGTCTGATCCGCTCTACGGGACGGGCGAGAACTACTGGCGGGGGCCGATCTGGGTCAACATCAACTATCTGGCCCTGACGCAGCTGCAGGCCATCGCCCGGCAGCAGGGCGCCCACCAGGCCCGCGCTGCCGACCTGCACTCGCGGTTGCGCCGCAACGTGGTCGACACGGTCTACGAGAGCTGGCGCGAGACCGGGTTCGCGTGGGAGCAGTACGACCCGGACACGGGCCGGGGCCAGCGCACCCAGCATTTTACCGGGTGGACAAGCCTGGTGGTCAAGATGATGACGCAGGAAGAGATTGTGGTGGGCGGGGATGCTGACAAGGATGCTGCTGACAAGGCTGCTGGCAAGGGTGCGGCCGGCAAGGGCAAGGACCAGGTGCGAGCCGAGCGGGGCGAACGGGGCGAGCGGGACGAGCTGTAGGCGCTGCACCAGCCTATCATTTCTGTCTGCCCCATCTCCCTCAGGCACCCGCGAGGGAGAGACCGGACTGAGGGCCGGAGTAGATAGTACGCGGTCGAGACACGGCCCTCGCTCGCCCGGTGGCGGCGGCGCCGTCGCGGCCCGGGTGGGATCGATTGCGTTGAGGTCACGTGGGATGATCTGATGGGGTGTCGAGGCGGGGTGGCGATGATGATGTTATCATCGCTGACCTGCCTCTCCCCTCTCCTCTCCGCCAAGGCGCATATCTGCGTTTTGGTGCATTTTTGGCCTCCACTGGTTGCGGTGCGGTGCGGTTCCATCCGTCTCCCGGCTTGGCGTTCTCTCGGCGATATTTTTGGTTTCCGGTCCTTGACTGGCATCCCGCTTCCGAGGCAGCGGTTATTTTTTGTCGCCGTCGTCTATCTATCACTCATGCGGGCTGAATCCTGCGACGCTTTGCGTCTGTGGCTCCCGGTTCCCGGGCCTGGTTTCCCCCCCTCTCCCGTCTCATCTCCCCTCCTCAATGCAGCCCTGTCAGGCCGCCTCATCCTTGGAGATGCACTCGAGATGCACCTATGCTGTATACCCCGCCGCCGCCCGTCTGATCTCCCCTCCTCAATGCAGCCCTGTCAGGCCGCCCCCTCCTTCGAGATGCACCCATGCTGCATACCCCGCCGCCGCCGCCCCGCCGCCCCACCCTGACAGACGTGGCGACTGGCTCGAGTCAACCTGGCCTCCATCCATGCCCCCACCAGGGCCGGTCCCTGTCCGGGTTCTACACTGAACTCGGGGTCAGATCAAAATACACACCCCGTGGCCAACCGGTATCTAGCTTCCCAAGCACGCCCCCCAGGGCCGGCCGGTGTCTACGTTCTGGACCCGCGACGGTGCCTAATAACACGCACGCCCCTCGAAGCCGTCCTGGATCCGGATTCCGGACTGATGACGGGTTCGAATCCGTCTACCCCTCTCGAGGAAGGCCTGGCTCGGATTCCGGGCCGATGACGGGGTCGCATCAAACCACTCCTCCCGAGGAAGGTCTGGCTCGAATTCCAGACTAGTGACGGAATCGCATGGAAGCATGCCGCTCGGGGCGATAAGCCTAGCGACGGGGTCGAATCGAAGCCGGATCCGGGCCGGCTCCCAGGGGGCTGTGTTTCTGGACTAGTGACGGGGCCGAATCAAGTCCGGATCCAGGCCGGCTTCCAGGACTGCGATTCTCGGTACTGATGACGAGGCCGGCCTACATCCAAATCCCAGACTGACCACGGGATTGAATAGCAACACCCTCCCCAGGGCCGGCCTAAATCGAGATTCGAGGCTGACCTGACAGCGGGGTCAGATAAACACACCCCCCCGGGGCCGGCCTGCATCCAGATTCTGGTCTGACAACGGGATCAGATAACAATCTCCCCCCCTCGTGGCCACTCGTCCAGATTCTCAACTGACGGCAGTGTCAAATAGAACCCCCCCCGGGGCTACCCAGAATCCGGGTTTTAAGCTGACGGCGGAACCGAATGGAAACACCCCCCTGGGCCACCTCGCGATATGCAGATTTCGGAGTACCGACAACGGGGTCGAATCAAACCTCAACACCGCTAGAGCATGGATGGTGGCGGCGGCGGTGGCGGCGGCGGCCAGTCGATCCTGTGTGCAATTGAGCCCACCCCCCTTCATGCATCCGGTCTGTCTCCGCGGCTCGCAATTGGAACCAGCAAGGCGCGTTTCATCTCGGCGGGGCGAGGAATTCGTTGGGCTACAGAGCAGCAGAGCAGGACGGGAGGAGAGAGGGGCCGGGCCGGGAAGGGAAGACGGGCTGCTTTAGCCCGCAGCCGACGCGGGATCTGGAATGCTCATCCATGCAGCGGCGCCTGTCCTGTCTGGTAGGGTGATCGATCTGTCGAATCCTTCCCGCGCGCGCGCCGTCTGGTCCGGTGGCCCGCCTGCCCGCTCTGACAGGGAGGGCCGGTCGGGTCCGCGGGCTTGCTGTTAGCCAGGGGCTTTTTTGAGGGCCCGCCGGCTCATTGCCCTCCGTCTGACAGGGGTCTTTTTCGAGGGCCCACGCTCACTGTGGCGGTAGGGGTCTTGCTCGAGGGCCTGCCGGCTCCTTCTCTTTGATAAGGGATCTTTTGAAAGATGCAGAGAGGGGACGGCCGGACGGGCGTGGGCGGAATCGGCGGTCGAATCGAGATCAACGGCAAAGCAGAACTCTTCTCGCGGATGGCGGATCTGCCCCTCGCTCCGAAGCGCGCGGCGAATCCTTCCCGCGCACGGGGCACTGAGACGGGTGGCAAAAGAGAAGGGCAGAGAAAAAGACTGCCAAAAAAAATCCCCCTTGGACATGATCCTGCCGTGTCCTTCGCGTACTTCCCCACTTCCCCCTCCGCAGGATCAGGCTGCGCAGACCAGGTGGAGGGGCTTTTCCTTCCTATTCCCGGTATTCTTTGGGGGGTTTTTTTTTTTTTTTTCATCTTTTTTTTTTCATCGTGCGAACGAGAGCGAGTCATAGCGGAGCCCCGGCGGCGGCGGCGGCGATGGCGGGTGTGGCTGCGACCTGCGACATGGTCCCCTATCCGCATAGCCCAGCCGAGCGCAGCCAGCCAGCCAGCGAGCCCAGCCCTACGGGCTGTCAGCAGCAGGGGCGGCAGGTCGGCGGCGTGTGGGACCTGCTACCCGGCCCGACCCAATGCACTCTCTCTTGGGATTGAGCGGCGTGTAGTGTGCGAGGGTGGGGAGTTGGCCATGGGCTCGCGGCGCTCAGGCTCGGGTCTGCTAGCTGGGTTCCGAGAGTCGGGTCGGTCGCGGGTGGGAATGCTGCGCACCGCCGCGCAAGAGGTAACCGTCCCCGTGGCGCACAACCAGCGCCCCCTGCGCCTGATTGGACACCAGCCGATGCGATCGCGACAGCCGGCCTTACCTCGCGCTGACGTGAGGGATAGGCAAGCAAGCAAGAGTCGGTGCCGGCCGGGGCAGGAGCGTGCGACTGTCCCGCGGGAGGGCTCCTCCCTTTTTCCTGGGCACATATGACGAGTGGTGTCGCCAGGAGGGCGTGCGACCGGCCCCGCAAGAGGGAGGGGATGAGGCCCCTTCCTTCCGCCTCGGCACCTGCGACATTACGCCGCCGCCGCCGCCAAGAGGAGCGGGACTTGGCAGCAGGAAGGAGGTGTCGGGGACCGATATAGCAGACACATGTCACATACACAAGACATGGCCGGGTGGACGCATGGCGGCGCATCGCGCACCCCCCTCCGCGCGCGCGCACACACACATGCCCTATCGGCTGCGGGTACGAGTCCCTCGAGGCAGGAATCGACTGGGCGTCCCACCCGTTGTGTCACCGCGCCGTCAGACCCGACTGAGGCCGTCCTCCGCTCCGAGGGGCGAGGGCGAGGCGGAGGCGAGGCAGGGTGAGGCCTCGGCCGAGTCCGCCGCTCTGACTCTCACCCCGCCCACATCTTTGCTATCCTCACCCTCGATCGATCGGAATGGAGACGGCGGCCCACCGGTAGGGCTGAGAGGGGTGGTGGGGGGAGAGAGGGGGCCCGGCCGGCGTGCACCACCCTCAAAATAGGATTAAGCTTTCTCAGTCTCTCGCTTTCGTTTTCTGGGACGGGGGGAGGGGGGCTCATTCCCCGGCTGGCCGAGACAGAGCACGATTATCTGCGCAGGATCTTGTGTTCTGCTCTGCTCTGCTCTCGATCAGGCTCCCCACGGCCGCTCCTGCGCAGTGCAGCGCCGTGCCGTGCAGCGCAGTCTGTGTGTCCTGTGTGTCTCTGCGAGTGGGTGTCGCGAACCGGCTGATGCGCATCCACCGATGCGCCGCCCGGGGCAGTGCGGCCGGGCTCCGGCCCAATCACCGCAGGACGCACCCCCACGTGGCAAAAATATCTCTCCCGCTCACTCACCTGCTCACCACCTCACGACCCCGCCCATCCGCCCATCCGCCCATCCGCCCATCCGCCCATCCGCCCATCCGCCCATCCGCCCATCCGCCCATCCGCCCATCCGCTCATCCGCTCACCCGCCCACCCACCCAGCCGCCGGACCAGGTCCCCGCGCCGGGACACGGACGAGGTCGAGCTCGGGGGCAGCGGTGAGAGTGCGCGCATTGGGCGCGCGTCAAGTGAGTCAGCTCATCCTCAGTGCCGGACTTGGCCGTCTCACCAGATCGGGCAACAGTGTTTCCGGCTCTCGAGTCATCACACGCGCCCCCCGGCCCGCTGCCCTCGGCCCTCTGCACATCTGGGCACATCCATCTCCCCCCGCACATGGCGACCAGCAGCAGGCCGGATCCGGATTCTGGGCCAGCGCGGCGTTTACCGAGCGCAGAGTAAAAGACTAGTGATTCCGACTGGCATCCCCGCTGATTCCGACTCCGACCGCGACCCCGCCGGCGCGTAGGCGCGAGCAGCAGATGCCTGCTCTTGTCGCAATTAGCTCAACCGCAATTAAGGGTAATTATCCCCTTTTTTATTTTTTTATTTCTCCCTTGTTTTTCGATCTTTTTGTTTCTTTGCTTCTCCCTGGCTCCTCCCGGCCTAGTGGCTGTGCCGGACATCCCTGGAGGCACGTTTTGGCTCGACCCCGGCGGGGGGAGGGGGCCAATCAGGACGGCCAGCCGCTGCTGCGCGGCTGACTGGGGGGGGCCCGGCAGTTTATTTTAGGTTGCGGGTCCAATTCGCGTGATACCAATGTCATGTTCTGCCGAGCAGACACCGGTCAGCGCGCGCGGTGGGAATACCAGGTGTTCTGGAAGATGCGCGGCTGAGCCACATTCTGTGTGGGGACCCGGCGCCCTGACAGTCTCGGACGAACGAGCACCCCCCGAACAGCGAGATGAGAGATGAGACGGGCCGGTGAGAGGTGAGAGAGGTGAGAGAAGGCGGCGGCGGCCGGGCTCGGTAAAGATCTGCCGGTGGGGTGGCACGGCTGCTGCGGCAGGGGTCGCTGGCTGGAGAGCGCGCATGCGCGCAAGCGCGCAGCCGCGCCCCAGGTTGGTTGCCTGCCCGGCTGGAATCCGAGCGGAGGCGCGGCCGGCTGGAACTCGAAGGGCGCGGCAGGCAGGCAGGATAGCACAGACTGGCAGGCAGGCGGTTCGTGGTTATCGCGATAAGACGCGCCCCCCCGGACGGCCCCCAACAAGAAGCCCCCAGCTGGCGGCGGCGGATCTTCTTCATGAATCCGGGCGAGTGTGGAGCCACACAGGCGCCGTCAGCGCGCGGGCGGCTGGAGAGAGACCGAGGCGCGTACGGTACGGTACGTACGTACGTGCCCCAGGCCCCATGCCCCATGCCGATGCTGCCGGGCACGGTACCGTTCGGGATAGGCCGAAGGGGGGGCCAGCGCCTAGCCTAGTTGCAGCCTCCGGTCTGAAACCAGTTCGGGTCAGACGGCTCGGCGGCGGCGGGGCCAGATCGGCGCACGTGAGGGCGAGGGCCACGGCGAGGGCCACGGCGAGGTGAGGTCGTTGCTGGATGGGATTGGCTGGATTGGTTGGATTGATTGGATTGGTGCTATTTGTCACGGGTGACATTGGTGCCATTGGTGACATTGGTGCCATTGGTGCCATGGGTGCCAAGGGTGCCATTGGCGCGTCTGCTGCCCAAGCGAGAGCGCGATGCGCACCGCGCTCTCTCCTCCGGATCGACAGAGCATGGCCACGTCGCTGTTTCTTGCCCATCAGCGCAGCGCGAATCCACGCCAGTCTCCCACTGGACCGATTGGTAATGCACCGGTCTGGCTGTCGTCTTGCTGATGCGGACGGTGTGATTATTCACCTAACCGGTCGCGACCCACATGCGCCACCAGCACCCATCACCCCACCACCGCCACCACCACCACCACCACCACCGCCGCCGTCCCCCTCCGACGCCCTCCAGTTGCGGGATGGGGGCGGGCGTGAGCAGAAACACGTGGCGGCGGCGGCGTCGTCCCCAAGCCGGCCAAGCAGGCCCCCAGGTCAGGGCCCCCCTCCTAGTTCCTCTTCTGGAACGGCCGCCGGGGCGGCTCCCCGACCCCCAAGTCCCCTGTCGCAGTCGGCACCGCTGCGGGGCTAAACTCGGCCACACCACATACCACACCACACCGCACCGCACCACACAGACATGAGCACGCCCGCCCGCCCGCACGCCCACACGCAGACATGCACCCGGACATGCACCCCCCCACATACAGTTACCATGGTCGCGACCGTGGTAACGACACGCCGGGCCACAACGTGGGTGATTACGCTAGACTAGGCCAGCCTGAGCTTGGCTGGGCTTGGCTGGGCCTGGCTGGGCTGGGCTGGGGTGCGTGCGCTCTGTCTGGCGCGAATGCTTCGCATCTGCTTATCACCTATCGCCGAATCCCGGCCGGCTCGGGACCAGCGTCGGGGGGCAGAATCCCCCCTCTCGCTCCAGCATCGCCAGTTCGCGGTCAGGCGAGACCAGGTTGGATTTGTCAACAGCGGCGATCCCCCCCTCCGCGTGCGCGCCGTCGTGTGCGCCGCTCGATTCTCGCATCTCCGGCCTCCCATCCTCCGTTAGTCGGCGGCGGCGGGGCAGCTACACCCCTCCTGTCCCCCCACCACACCACCTCCCCTGCAAGCCGGCCGACCGAACCGGTGGAGGGCAGGCAGGCAGCAGCTGCGGCAGCTGCTGCAGATTAGGGGTGAGCCATGGAATCACGGACTGACACACCAGTCTTGGGTTCTTTCGTCCCCGCTACTCGCAGGGCCCTGTGCGCGCCCCCATCGGCGCCGCCGAGGGGGGCAGGTTGGTTTGGTTTCGCGGTCTGATGATGAACGCTCGAGGTGATCCCCAGTAGTGTGCACGCTGGGTGTCGTCGTCTGGGTGCGGGGGCCCGATTGCTACCTTTTGGGGGGGGGCCGGATAGCTAGGCCACCGTCGCATCCGCCCCCGGGCCAAGCTCGCCGCCGCCGCTGCTGCTGCTGCTGCTGCTGCTGCCTGCCCAAAATTGGAAGCAGGGAACTCGCCCCGCCGCACAGCTGCAGCCATATCAGCAGCAGCAGCAGCAGCAGCAGCAGCAGAAGTAGCCTGCAGGTCGCGCTCGCCCCCTCCCCCTCCAGCTGCCCCCCCTGGACCTCGAGGGACCTCGGCCCTCAACCTCAACGCCGGATGATGATGACTATGCCGGTAGTAATGCTGATGGCATTGCGGGAAAATAAAGAAACGTCTACCACGGGTCGCCGCCTTCCGTGGGGCCAAGCCAGTGGAGGCGGGTTATTTTTACCACCCCGCAGGGGCCAACCTGTGGCCCCGGCACCCCACACAAGAGCCCGGAGGGGGGCGCGCGCCCCCAGGTCAGCACCGACTGTTCTTTTCGTCCTTGTTTGTTTCTGTTTCTGTCTGTTTCTTGGAAATCATCATTTCCCTCATTTCCCTCATTTTTACTGCTCCGGATCTCAGTCGCTCCGGATCTCAGTCTCGCCGCGCCCTCTCCAGGCAGCAGCCGCGATCCCATCAGCCAAAACAGCCGCTTCCAAAAGCGGCAGCCGCTGCCGGACTGCCCCCCTTCCCCCCGCCCCCCCGCTCCGCCGCTCCGCCGCTACCCCCGTTCAATTGGGCCCTCGAGCCGGCCACACCCCCTTTCATCTTCCTCGCTCCCACCCTCGTCCCCGCTCTTGCCCTCGTCCTCGTCCTCGTCCTCGGTCTCGCGCTCGCTCGCTCTTACCAGCGCTCAGCCTTACCCTAGCCGCACCCACTGCCCTGGCTGGCCTGGCACCCCCCGTCACACAAGAGATCCGCCCCTGCCCTTGCTGCCATTCGTCGCGCCGTCGCCGTCCTGACCGAGCGTCCCTGCATCCCCGGTTTTCTTTTTTCATCCTCTCTTCCGCCTGCCCTGTAGGACCGGCCCCACCCACCATCGCGCTCTCCCTACATGCAGGTCCAGCAGCCAGTGCCGGATTTGGTCAAATCCGTCATCAAGCTCTGTCTCTCTCGGTGGGGCGTGCGATAATCTGGTCTCTGGGCTTTTTTTTTTTTTTCTTTTTTTTTCTTCTTTTTGCCTGTCTGTCCCTTCTCTGCCACACCCGGCCCACGATCAACCACCCCCCTCCCCATCTCTGACGGAGAGCAGCAAAAAATACCCCCCCGACGCCCGCCGTGCCCGCCGAGTGTTGGGGGAGACCCATGGCCCTGGGAAGGAAGCAGATCGTGCATGGGAGGGGGGGCGTGTACTGAGAAAAAAGATGTGGTGCGGGAGGTGGAGTCCGTCCGGGGAGGGGTGGGTGAGATGGCTCAGACGGACGGCGAGAGGTGGGCCGAGCGACAGAGAGAGCGAGCGAGAGAGAGTCAGTAAGAGGCTCATCGGGATCCGGTCATCGACAGGCCTCGGCGAGGTTCTATATAACCCGGCCGACTTCTCGCCGTCTCAATGCCCTCTTCTGCTCTCCCATCTCCATCCTGACCATCACCACCACCACCTGCATCACCACCACCGCCGCCTAACCAGCAGCCGCGCTCCTCTCCTACATTCAGTCTCTTCCTCGTCTGGCTCGCCATTGCCTTTTCTTCATTCTATCCTTGGACGCGCACAGTCATCACCATATCTCGCTGCTATATATATCCTCACCTCTTCTCTATTCTCCGCCCACTGGTCGTCTGCGTCTGCCTCTCCTCCTCGCCGCCCGCTTCTTGGCCCATCGCCGTCCGCGTTTTCCATCCTCCTCTCTGTCGGCCATATAAAACCGGACGTGCCTCGCCATCCCATTTGCAAAAGTCCATCTCTGGCATCACCATCGCTGCCAGCATAATCATCCACATCACCACCACTACCACCGCCACCACCATCACAGCCGCGTGCATCGACGCCCTCATCGCAATGGCTGCTGCTGCCTCTGCCTCTCTCTCTTCCGTCTCTGTCGGCACCACCCCCGGCGCCGGCTTCAGCCGCGACGGCTACAACAAGCACGGGGACGACAAGGGCAACGGCAATGGCGGCTCTCTCGTCAGCTGGGGCCGCGACGGCTACAACCGGAGCGGCACTGGCGCCGCCGACGATGACACAATCGGCGTCATCCGCAGCTACGGCCGCGACGGCTACAACTGAGCAGGCCACCTCCGGGCCTCTTCTGGACCTTGGGCGCGACGATCGATAATCAGTACTAATCTCGACCCGACCCCGTCCGACCGCCAACCTGGCTCGAACCGGCCCCAACCCGGCCTGACTTGGCCCGACATGGCATGGCCATGATCCGAACTCTGTTCTATTTCTGATTTTTCCATTTTTCCATTTTTGCTTTTCCAGCTTGTCCGATTCCGTCGGCCAGTTCTTTTGGCGCCACCGCATTCGTGCTGCATGCGCACACCACACACTCACCTCGATCGGCCTTGGCTAGATCTGTCAGCTGTTACCCATTGCGTGTCGATACCCAGTCTTTCTTTTTCTCCCCGGTTTTTTCATTTGTTCGGCATCGTGTCGCGTCGCATTCATCTGGCGTTGCTTGAGATTTTATTTGACATTCCTTTTCAGTTTTTTTGTTCATCTGGCGAGGTCAGTCCAGAGCTCGAATAATCCCGGCCATTTTCGCATCTTTGCATTTCGGACAAGCATTGCGGCGGAGTTTCGTGTTTTTGGGGCTTGGCGGTTTGGGACTTGGGGTTCCTGGATTTGATCGGGGACGCGCGCGCTCATTCTTGGTGACTGGTCTTTCCTACCTTTCTCATTCTCTGGTTTGGGAAGAAAAAGTTGACGGCTTGATCGACTGGATGGACTGGACGGTCGCTGGCATACACGGGACAGGCGGGGATAAGACAAAAGGGCATAGACAGGATGGGGGAGGGAATGGCGGCGGGCTGGACGGGGCTGGGATGGGGATGCATTGCGCCGGAGTTTGCTGTAGTGTAGCACTACTACTACTATCTAGTTGGACTACTATCTAGTTGGAAATCTGACTTGGTCTGATTGCATTTTCTATTAATTGGCTTGCGTGGTCCAACTGATGCAAGTACGCGCCCCCCAGCCAGCCAGCCGCCCGACCTTGTTGGTTCTCGGCCCGCGACGCGCCTTGCGGCCGGCCAGCCAGCCAGCCAGGTCGGCAGCCAGGCCGAGATGCGCGCGCGGGCCCGGCATTTCTCAAGGCCCGTCCGCCGGCTGCGCCTTCCGCAGCCCGTGATGTTTTTCTCGATACATGGCGAGGCTGGGGCGCGTCTCCGGCGGAGGTTGGCAATAGATGGCATGTCGAAAGGTTCGCTGATCGCGGCCGGCCCATCTCCGGCGAAGAGGCTTGCCGATGGGACAAACGTCGAGAGGTTGGGTTGGCTGGCCGAAGCTTGGAATGGCGCCTGTGCCTGCCGGCCGGCCTGTCTGCCGCTTGCGATGGTGCTTGCGATGGTGCTTGCGATGGTGCTTGGCACGGGTCTTGACCCGAGGACCGCCCAGATTCAAGCGGCGAGGATAGTTCGCGCGCGCAGTCGGGGATCTGCCATGGCGGCTGCTTTCTTAACATGGATTTCTTGACATGCACCGGCGATGACGCACTGGCGCTGATGATATCCTCGCCTCGCGCCGGTCACGTCTGACTGATCCCGAATTGGGCAACACCGCTCTACTTGGCTGGGTAGAAAGTGGAGCGTAGAGCACATCGTGGTTCGACCATGCCCCTCTCCTGATACGTCTTTTCGCCCGTCGCCGCCTTGCTTGTGCTTGCCCGCGCCCAATCCAGAGCAGACCGGATTGTCTATCTGGCGCTGCCGCCGGCTTTTGGCGGTCAGATGGGTGCCTCGACCCATGTGCGTACCCGGCTGCCCATGGTGCGAGAGGCCGACCCGAGGCACCGGGGCCCGGACCCGGCCCCGAGACACCACCTGCCATGCCACCTGCTGATCTCTGCCTGGCCACGCAAAACTTGGAGCAGAGTGTGGTGTCCACTAGTGATGGGCTATCCCGAGGTACCGGGTCCCGGTCCCGTGACGCCAGCAACGCCACCTACCGACCGTTACTTTCCCACGCAGAACCTAGATCAGTGGATATATATCATCAGCAGCCGGCCCCGCGTCCCCGACGGGTCCTCTCTCACCTCTCAAACACGACCCCCAGCACCTCCTCCACGTCGCCGCCGCCGTCGGCCCGGCCCGTGATCCGGGCCAGGCACGCGGCCGCGGAACGCAGGTGCTCGGCCGCGAGAACCACGTCGGCACCGCCGCTGTCGTCGCCGCCGCTGCCCCGCCTCCCGGCCTCGGTGGTGAACTCGACCAGGTGATGGCGGCACTCGGCGAGGAGTTGGCGCTGGCGCTGCGTGACCCCGAGGAGGTCGCGCTCGTGCGGGGGCACGTCGGTGAGGGTGGCAAACGTGACGGCAAGGGCGCGTGTCAGGGCGCCGATGCCGCCGGGGTCATGGTCGCGGCCGTCGTCCGCCGCAGTCGCCGCTTCCACGCAGGATATCCGGATGGGGACCAGGGGCGCGAGCGCGGGCGCATCAGAGGCGACGGCGGTGCGAAATTCGGCCACCAGCCTGTCGAGCGCGGCCGGGGACGGCGCTCGGTCGCATTTGTTGACCACCAACAGGGCGGCCCGCGCCGCCGCCGCGAGCCGGAGGGACTCGCGATCGAAACTGAGCCATCCCCCCTCAACCGAGGCCATGGCCACGACGACATCGGCATCACGGGCCTTGAGGCGCGCCCTGCGGATGCCCTCGCGCTCCACGGACCCGATCTCTTCACCCCCCAGCTCCGACCGTGTCTCGCCGCCGCCGCCGCCGCCACCGCCGCCGCCGCCGCCACCGTCTCGCATGCCGGCCGTGTCGGCGAGCGAGCACAGAAAGCCGGCCAGGTCGAGGTTGGTCTCGACGACGTCGCGGGTCGTGCCCGCCTCGGCCGACACGATCGAGGCCTCGCGGCCGACGACCATGTTCATCACCGAGCTCTTGCCCACGTTCGGCCGCCCAACCAGCACGACGCGGATGCCGGATCGGACCAGCTCGGTCCGGGCCCCGGCCGCGTCGTGCCGCGCCATCGCGGCTATCATGCGGCCGACCTGGGCGGTGACCCCGCCCATGAGCGCCGGCACCGACTCGTCAAATGCCTGATCCTCCGCAAAGTCGATCAGGGCCTCGAGCTCGGCCCGGGCCGCGACCAGGTCGGCCCGCCACGCCTCGTACGTGCGCGACAGCGCGCCAGATCCGGCCCGGACAGCGGCCCGCCGCTGCTGCTCCGTCTCGGCGGCAAGGACGTCGCTGAGGGCTTCCACCCCGGCGAGGTCGAGGCGGCCGCTCAGAAAGGCCCTGCGGGTGAACTCGCCCGGATCAGCATAGCGGACGGTCGGGCCGGCGGCGGCGGCGGCGGTGATGGTGCGTGGGATTGCCGCCAGGACGGCCCGGACTGTGGCGGGGCCCCCGTGGGTGTGCAGTTCCAGCACGTCTTCGCCCGTGACGGAACGAGGGGCGGGGAAATGCAGGACCAGGGCAGCGGGGTCGAGGACGGCATCATCTGAGGCGGGAGGAAAGCCGGGAATGCCGCCGGGGTCGCGGAGGGTGCGAAGGGTGGCATGTCGGGGGCGCGGCGGGGGCCTGCCGGGGCAGAGGGCGCGATATATCTAGCCGTTCCCGCTCTGTTAATTCCGCCCGAGCGCGAGAGAGCGAAGCGGGGGGCGGGAAAGAGCGTGCCTCGAGACAGGCTGGGCCAGAGATGCGAATGACGGCGATACCAGCGCGGCCCTCGGCCGTAGACAGGGCGTAGATCGTGTCGGCAGCTGTGGGGGAGGCGAAAGAGGTGGGAGAGGTGGTGGTGGCCGAGTGCGCAAGTCCGGCTGGCGATCGCCTAAAGGCATGGGACGAGTCGTGTCGTCGAAGATTTGTCCTGCGGCGCGGACGCAGCAGGCAAACTGCGAGCCGAGCAGCTGTGGTCCGGATCATGCGAGAATCGAGGTGGCGTGCCCTGTTTGGATCTCGCAGGCTAAGATGGAGTCGGGGGGGGGGACTCCGGAGAAGCCAGGAGGAACTTGAGGGTTCGACAAGAGCTTGGGTGGGACCACGCCGGCTGCAGTTCCGGGGCCGCAGCTCCCAACAACTGCATACGTCCCCGTGCCTGTCGTCCCGTCCCAGCACGGCATACGCGCTCCCCATGTAACGGTCTCGGGCGAAAAAGACGAAACAGATCAGGCAAAGCGAAAAAGACAAATATCGGAGATTGAACAGCTGCCCGCCTGATCATATAAGAATACGCCTCTGCGACATATCACTTGTCTCGCATTTGTACCTGGCCCCCCCCGCCATCTTTGGTCATGTGAGGAAGGTTCGGTCCGGCGCAGAACTGAGACTTGGAAGATGGCGGGGTTGGCTTGGGTGGCGGGTGGCGGGGAAGTGGCGTCGGCGCCGTCGTCGTCGTAATGGCCGTCATCGGTCATAATCACGCCGCTGTTGTGCCGCCGGCTGCCGCTCAGAACTGGATTGTCCTCGTCCCCCACTCCCTCTCGACCCGAGCAATCACTTCTTTTACCTGTCCGCGAACCGCACCGTCTCTCGACGAATAACCTTGCCCTGCCCAAGTTTCCCCACCCCGCGCAGCGATCCAGCCAGCCAGCCAGCCAGCGATCCAGCCAGCCAGCCAGCCAGCGATCCAGCCAGCCAGCCAGCCAGCCAGCCAGCCAGTCCCGGCAAACCATCGACGACGCCACCTATCCCGGGAGGCCTGAGAATGGCGTCGCCGTCCGACGGCGGCCCGCGCCGGCCGCCCTCCGCCGGTAGCGCCGAACCCGAAACGGTTCGGAGCGCGAAGCTCCTCTTCGCCAAGAGCAAGGTCAGCCGTTCGCCCGTCGTCGCAGGACCAGCCCGGCGTCTCGCCCCTCGGCCGTGCTGACTGATCTCTCCCCGCAGGTCTACGTCCACCCCACCCGTTCCGAGCGCGACAACGTCCCCGGCTTCATTGCCATCTTCCAGAAGGAGTCGGCCACCTCCGGTTCCGAATCGCCGCTGTCGCCCCCATCTGCCGCCTCCCTTCTGCTCGGCTGGGTCCCCGAGGCCGGTCTCGGCGATGCCCTCAGCTTCTATGTCGACGTCGACATGTCCGATGCCGAATCCCCCCCGCGCCGGTCTCGATTGGTCGAGGTCCCGGTCGCGAAGACGGTCTCGGTCGCGGGCGTGGCCTTCGCCGTGCCCCTTGACTCGGTCTTTTCCCTGCAGCTCCGGCCTCCGAGGCCGGGATGGTTCCACGGGTCCGTGGTCGTGAACCCGCGCGTTGGCGCCGCGCTGCCGCCTCTCTTCTTTCACGATGCCGAGTGCGGCAGCACCACGAATCAGAAGCGGCGCCGCACTCGCGAGTCGTTCGACCCGTTTGGCGAGAGCGGCGAGGTATTCTGGGGCGGACTCGAGGTGCTTCGCTGGGTCAAGCGGCACGCCGCCGTGGAGCGGTCCGCCGTGGAGCCGACGATTTACCTGGTTCAGGCGACGCCGGAAGACAGCCGAGCGTTCGGGGCGGGGGCCACCACTACCGCCGCCGCCGCCGCCCCTCCCACCACAGGGCAGGGCCAGGGCCAGGGCCCCGGCGGCCCGTCCGACCCCCCGCCCGCGGTCGCCCCCGCAGCCGACCCCCTGATGCGACTCCTGCGCGAGGCCGGCTGGAACGTGATGGAGCGGTTCAGCCGGGTGACCACATTCACGCGCCGCGCCGCCGAAGAGGCTCTCGAGAACCCCAACATCCCGCCCCAGGTGCGGCGACTGATCAGGAACCCCGAAGTCCAGACGGTCCAGGACGAGTTCGAGAGCGCGCGCGTCTATCTCGCCCGCTGGGCGCTGGGGCTGCAGGAGCAGAGCGAGCGCGAGCGGCAGCGCGAGCACGGCCGGCGCCCGTGGGCGCTGAGCGACATCCACGAGCTCGTCTCGGCCGAGGAGGACGACGGAATCGCGGGAGGCGGGACCACGGCGACGCTGGCGGAGCGGCGCCGCCCCGTCACGCTGGCCGAATGGCGGACCTGGTTCGACCCCGTCGCGGGCGCGCTGACCGTCACGCCCGACCAGGTCAAGGAGCGCGTCTTCCACGGCGGCCTGGACGCCGAGGACGGCGTCCGGGCCGAGGCGTGGCTGTTCCTGCTCGGGGTCCACGACTGGGACAGCACCGCGGACGAGCGGCGGGCCCGTCTCGCGTCCCTTCGCGACCACTACTACCGCCTCAAGGGCGCCTGGTGGAACCGCCTCGAGGGGCTGGGCGGGGACACAGCCGAGGGGGCCGAGTGGCGGGAGCAGCGAAACCGCATCGAGAAGGACGTGCACCGGACCGACCGCAACGTGGCGCCGTTCGCCGGCGACACGGTCCCACACCCGGACCCGGACTCGCCCTTTGCCGAGGCCGGCACCAATGCCCACCTGGAGCAGCTTAAGGAGATGCTGCTGACGTACAACGAGCTGAATACGGGCCTGGGCTACGTCCAGGGCATGTCGGACCTGCTGGCGCCCCTCTACGCGGTCCTACAGGACGACGCAGCCGCGTTCTGGGCGTTTGCCCGGTTCATGGGAGACGGCCGCCACATGGCCCGCAACTTTGCGCGCAGCCAGGCCGGGATGCGAGACCAGCTGCAGACGATCGAGCAGCTGGTGAGGTTCATGGACCCGCCGCTGTACCGGCACCTCGAGTCGGCGGGCAGCACCAACTTCTTCTTCATGTTCCGGATGATCATTGTCTGGTTCAAGCGCGAGTTTGGCTTTACCGACGTGCTGCGGCTGTGGGAGGCGCTGTGGACCGACCACCTGAGCGGGAGCTTCCACCTGTTTATCGCGCTTGCGATTCTGGAGCGGCACCGGGTCGTGATGATGGACCACCTGCGGGCGTTTGACGAGGTGCTCAAGTATGGTGAGTGCAGGTTGGGAGCCAGTGTCTCCTCTAGAGGGTCCGTCTATGCCGAGGGGTGGGATACGTTTGACTAACTGGCGGCGCGCAGTTAATGAGCTGAGCGGGACCTTGGACCTGGGCGAAGTTCTGATCCGGGCCGAGAGCTTGTTCGGCCGGTTCCGCCGACTGGTCGAGGCGGTCGATCGGAAGGACCGGGTCCGGGGAGAGGGGGGCAGAGCAAGAGGCCCAAGGGCGGCTGGCTCGGCGGCGGGGGATGATGACGTGGCGTCGCGGATCGTCACACCCCAGCTGCGAGTGCTGCTGAGCCGACGAGCGCCGGGTGGGGAGGACCGGGACGAGGAGGAGGGCGGCAAGGGAGTCGAGGGCGGTAAGGGGGCCACCAAGTGACCGACTTGGGCTTTTAGTTGTTCGTTTTTTCGGTTTTACTTTTTTACTTTTCCATTGGTACATTTTCATTTATTTGTCGACTTGTCATTACATGGATTGGGGGATTCTCAAGATTTTGTGTACATGTTCTTCTTAGTCATGCGGTGTGGTTTGGCCGGTCGCAACCATCAATCGATGCTCTCTCTATTGCGCCCATCATACCTAAACATGGATCCCGGTTCCCGGATCCCGGATCCCTGCCCCTATATTTCTAGCTTCCATTGTGTCCAGTTTCCAGCGCGCTCGCTAGCCCGTATGTATACCCTTGGCTGATGTGCCCATACATAACATCAACATCTGGCTCGATCATCCTGCCCCTTCCCGCCTGACGCATACGCAAAGAGAGGAAACTGGCTCTCTGGGTCACAAACAGGTCAGGGCCACGATGCATCAATTATGTGGCCAGACCAAAGGCTTTTTATCTTGCCAGCTACTTACCGCGGCCCCCGCGACCCCCTGCAGGTACTGACTAGCATCAGTTGTGGTAGTAAGAGAAGATGTTGAAGATGTTCACATTCGAGGGGGCGCGTGCCAGTTTAACGGGTGCCGGCTCGGCGACTAGGTCCTGGCCTAACAGGCGGTGGTGCTGCATCATCAAGGAGGCTGGGGTGGGGAGTGCCGAGACAGCAGGAGCGACTTCGTCGTGACGGACGTGGTTCTCCTCTTCGTCCCCTACACACGGCGTAACGATTAGTATAGGCCATGCTTCCGCGGTCCTCATTCCTCCTCCCTCGCCAGTGCTGCTGACTGACGCGGCTCCCGTGTCCCGACTGCGCGGTCCTTGCTCCGCCGGTAATGGCGGTATACGAAGAGCAGAAACGGTGCGCAGGTCGGCACGAGGGCGGCAATGGCGATAATGGCCTGGGGGGGGAGCATTTTGTCGCTCGGATGCGGCAGCGTGGTAGAGAATAAGGATCCCGGCCGGGATCACGTGCAGGGTGGCTGGGTGAGATGAGAAGGCAGGAGGGGATGAAGACCGAGGAAGACATGGCGTTTTTCTGCTCGGGGGGGAGGCCCGAAATTTATAGGTTTAGCGGGCAGCTCAGATGCTCGGGAACCAAGTGGGGGTGGGCTGTTAATGCTGGGGTGTCCCTATACATGCTAATTCATCCTTCCGAATAGACCAATCGGCACCACTAACGGGATTGGCTGTCTGCATGCATTGCGATCCTCAATCTTGGCAGATCCTGGCTGGCGACTGGAATGAATGAAAAAGCCGTTGGCCTGCCCCCTGGACCCACATCCGGCACAATTATCGCAGTCAGAGATGTCTGGGGATAAAACTCTGGCTGGGCCCGGCAGCAGAGTTTTCCTCCCTTGAGCATAACTGAAATACAGACACCCGTCATTAGGTTATCTCCAGTGCCGTCGCACCCATTTTCCTTTCACGACGTGCTAGATCAACCATAGACAGTGCCAGAGAGATCTTGACGAATGCCACGCACGCACTGTACCAGGTCAGCTAAAGTCGCAACTCGATTTTCATGGTGCCAGGTGCCCTGCACACCGCCACACCGCCCCGCTCTGCATAGTGGCCTCGCACAGTGCCGTTGTCCCGGTCAGACATGCTGACAACTGGTGGCCTCCTCGCTAGCAATAGTGGGCCCAGACCAGCCATTAGTCAGCCTGCCCTGGGGTTTATCCCCAGGCAGGCCACACCAGAGAATAAACCAAGCAAGTGTGGCTCCCCTGGTGAAGCACCAGGGATTCATTCCCATCAGCCAGGAGACACCACCTGGCACCCCCTCACGCCAAG
>JAOYNC020119153.1:0-28662 GCA_025802115.2 Bertia moriformis
GGCGGCCGCCGCCGCCGCCGCCCTTGCGGCGAGCCGGGTGGGAGGGGGCCTGGACGGCGGCGCCGAGGCCTCGACCACTGCTGAACTGTACGGGCGGGCAGGTGCGGCCACAGCTGCTGACTGGAAAACTATGCGACACAGCAACCAGAAGACCAGAAACCAGTTCCGGCCTCGAGCGGGAAAGGGAGGCTCGACGAGCTACCAGCTGCGACAGTATGCCGAGGCCACGCTTGGAGGCGGCAGTCTGCGCAAGGTGGTCAAGCTTCCCGAGGGCGAGGACGAGAATGAGTGGCTGGCGGTCAACAGTGAGTGAGGATCAATCGGCGGATACGGAGACGGGTGGACTGCTGCTGTTTCTGCGGCTGGTTCTGCTGCTGGTTCTGCTGCTGTTGCTGCTGCTGCTGGTTCTGCTGCTGGTTCTGCCGCTCCTGCCGCTGCTGCTGCTGACACGAACCGGCGTGTCTCCAGTGGTCGACTTTTACAACCAGATCAACCTGCTGTACGGCGCCATCACCGAATTCTGCTCTCCGGACTCGTGCCCCGAGATGAAGGCCACGGACGAGTTCGAGTACCTCTGGCAAGACAACGAGAACTACAAGCGGCCCACCAAGATGGCGGCGCCGGCCTATATCGAGCAGCTGATGGCCTGGGTGCAGAGCAATATCGACAACGAACAGGTCATGCCGAGCCGTATCGGTAAGCTGAAATCCTCCTTTCATTCTTGTCCCTCCTGCCCTCCTGTCACTCGTGATCTTCCTGCCCCTCCGGTCCTGCGCTCGGCTCTCCGTCCGCAGCGGTAGATTAACCGATTACCAGGCGTCCCGTTTCCCAAAACGTTCTTGTCCCTGGTCCGGCAGATCTTCAAGCGCATGTACCGGGTCTACGCCCACATCTACTGCCACCACTACCCCGTCATCCGCGAGCTCGGGCTCGAGCCCCATCTGAACACGAGTTTCAAGCAGTACGTGCTCTTCATCGACGAGCACGGGCTCGCCAGCGGGCGCGACTACTGGGGTCCCCTGGGGGACCTCGTCGATAGCATGCTGAAGAGCGACTGAGGGAATGTATCTGCTATTGCCGCATGCGGCAGGCATGGCAAGGACCCTAAGGAAGCCCGGGCGCGGCCGGAAGACTCAGGTCGCCCCCGAGACTTGTAGCGTATTCCAGAGCGCAGCTTTGCCTTTTTCGTGGCTAGTAATACGTTGTAATCGATGTCGAGGATCAACCCGAGCTCTGGAACTTGACGGGCTGGTCGAGGCGGCCGGGTTAAAACGGCCAGAAGGCTACTGCATAACATCATGTCCCACCGGCAAGGGTCTGGTGGCAAACCATCTCCGCCAATACATCAAATTATCTACTCGGGCAAATTATAGCGACGAGCGGTAGGAACAAAGTTCTGTATTCCGACCGATGAGCCAGTGTCGCTGCTCGACGCGGGCTCGCAGCCATCTCTCGAGGTCCTCCCCCACATCATCTGTCTGCGCCGGCCGCCGCCAGCCGTCCCACTGCTCCGCCAAGTGCCCCAAGTGCCGAAGCCGGCTGTCAGCTCTCAAAATTGCTGGACCTCATCCCGCAGCTCAGGCGCCTCCTGCCAAGCGCCTCCGCTCCTCATCAGTCTCGACCGACATCCACTTCCCACCCTACCGGACTGTTCACTGTCCCCCCCCCCGACAGCCATGATTGCCCCCCAGGCCATTCTCCGCGCTGCACGGGGTGCTGTCGCCCCCCGACGGGCTCTCGCCGTCGCTCCTCTCGCGGCGACCAGATCATTCGCTGCGGCTGCACAGGCGTCGTCGCAGGAGGCGAAGCCGTCTGCTGCAGTCTACGGCATCGATGGCACTTATGCCACAGCTCTGGTATGGTTGCGCCGCGTATCTCTTATACTGGCCGGGCAGAGGTGGCGGCGCCCTGGACTGGCAGACTGACATTCCCGCTCCCACCCAGTTCACTGCCGCGAGCAAATCGTCCACGCTCGACCCCACCGCCCGAGCCCTGACCACGCTCTCCGCCCTCTTCGACAGGGACGCCAGGCTCGGCGACGTGCTGGCCGCGCCAACCCTCACACCGGCCGACAAGGCCGTCATTGTGGAGGAGCTGCAGAAGCAGGCCGGCGCGAGCGGGGCCGGCGCCAAGACGATGGAGAACTTCCTCAAGACGCTCGCGGAAAACAACCGGCTGGGCCTGCTGCGAGCCGTGTGCGACAAGTTCGCCGTGCTGATGAGCTCGGCCCGGGGCGAGGTGGAGATGGTGGTGACGAGCGCGACGGTATGTCTCGGCGGGGCACCAGGCCGGTAGCCAGCGAAGAGGGTCGTGAGGAGTGGGCGCTGACGGTCGGGTCGGGTCTGGCGGTCATGCGGGATCGATAGGCGCTGGATCCGCGCACGCTTTCGAGGCTGGAGTCGGCCGTGGCCAAGTCGCAGTACGTCGGGCCCGGTAGCAAGCTCAAGGTGTCGAACAAGGTACGTCAGGCCGGACCGTTGCTGCTTCGGTTGCTGCCGCCGCCACCGCCGCTTCCGCTTCTGTTGCTGTTGCTGCCGCCGCCGCTGCGCGATGGCTACGCCCACATCAGGACTGACATGGCTTTGCGCCCAGGTCGACCCTGACATCATTGGTGGGCTCATGGTTGAGATTGGCGACCGGACAATAGACCTCACCGTGTCGGCCCGGCTCGGCAAGATGAACAAGCTCCTGACCGACGCTCTGTAAATCAATCCGACGATGAGCAGGCCCCCTCGCAAATGCCCTGCAGATCGCGGTCCGGCAATCTGGCCATCTCCGCTCCGCGGACCTCTTGCTCTCTGGGCCGGAGAGGCTGGCCACTCGGCGGCGGTGTCCAGTCCGGCTGCATGATTTTATCCGCCTGCGGCGGCGGCGGCGGTACGAAGGATGGATAGGCAGCAACGCGACAATATAATAGACAATCCTTACTTGCCATATTCCGCCATCGAAACCATGCGTGCTTGGGAGTGATCCTCGATAGCTGAGCGTGGCGCTGTCGCGATCGGCTGATTACTCTTGTCTGGGCTGGCAGCGGCAGCGGCGGCCCGGTAGGACCCGCAGCTACGGGGGCAAGGGCGCACCGGGCTCGTTTTCTGCAGCACGAACGAAAAGCGCTGAGAGGCTGGGCACCGGGGCGCGGTTGGTAAAGATCTAGGTCCTTTCCCTGCCATCCCGCCTGGCTCTCGGATCACATTTATGGACAAGTTTCCCGTGCCTCTTGCCGGATATGATTAAGTAGTCCGACGGGCAAGTCCATCCCGGCAAGCCGTTAAGGCTGGGCTGGACGACTCCGGGCCGGGACTGCAAGTCTATCCCGGCAAGCCCCCAGGGCTAGACTGGACTGGATCACTTCGTGTAGGGATTATCGTCGTGGGCCGGGGCCGTTGACATGCTGACGGTGATGTGACATGAAATACGTTCCAAAACTGCTGCTACTGCCGCCGGTCCTGTTGCTGCTGCTGCTGCTGCTCGAGGGCTGGGTGTGCTCGGGGTGGCATGATCGGGATGTGCTGAGCCAGACGTGTCAGAGGGTGTGCTTGGATCCAGCACGGGAGTCCATGATCCATCATCCGGCTCCACTAAACTACTTACTCCCCGGGCTGTCCTCCGCGCGCACGGGGATCCGGTTCCTTTCCTTCGACCGGGCAGCATAGCAACAGCGCGGTAGTGACTAAGCCCGGCCTGTCCAGGGTCCAGGGTCTAGGGTGCCTGTTCCCCCGCAGCTCTAGATATTTGACTGACACAGGTGCCGCCCCAGAAGCTCTCTTGATGCGCTCTCCATAAGTTCCTGGCTCCAAGCCCACCTTTGAGAGAGTCTCGACCGGCAACCGGTTTGTATCAGACGTTTCTTCTCACTACCACTGCCCTTCCTCTTCTAGACGAATATCAGTACTGCGAGCAGGTAGGCCGGGACGGCTAGTCGCTTCTGCTCGCGAGCATACCCCGCCGACCCCTCCCCTCCCCTGCCAAGGCCTGGGTTATATGTACTGGGGGGCTGAATATTTGCTCAGCCTCTTGGAGCCCACCACCAATCGATTTACATAATCCTCGCGACACGCCGCTGCTCGCCGTCGCCCTTTGTCGTCGCCGCGCCCTGTCATCGCCGCGCCCGTCTGTCACGGCCCCCTCAGAATGGGGTCGAAAGAGGACGGGCAGCTGCCGCAGGGAGTCGCGGATGCGGTCCTCGTGCAGTCGCAGCCGCCCGAAGGCGCGCAAAAGGTGGAGGAGCTCGACTTCAACAAGCTCAAGGGGCCTATCACCGCCGACGACCTGCTGCAGGGAATGAAGCACATGGGCTTCCAGGCGTCAGCCATGGCCGAGGCGGTCCGCATCATCAACGACATGGTACGTCTCTCCGACATGTCACCTTGTCGATCGATCAGCCCCCCCCCCACGCAGTATCGATCCGTGCTGGCGTGGGTGGTGAGGACGGCGGAACTGGCGGACCGGCCGGCCGGCCAGCTTGCTGGCTGGCTGGCCGGTCGGCTGGCTGGTCGGCTGGCTGGCTGGCTGGCTGACCCGAGCGCCCGAGCGGCCACCAGAGAGCGTGGCGAGACCCGGACACCGGCGCCGGCACCACCATCTTCCTAGGCTACACCTCCAACCTGATCTCGTCCGGCCTGCGGGGCGTCTTCCGCTGGCTGGTGGAGCACCGGCACGTGTCGGCCGTGGTGACGACCGCGGGCGGGGTCGAGGAGGACCTCATCAAGTGCCTGGGCGACACGTACCTGGGCTCGTTCAGCGCAGACGGCGCGGATCTGCGGCGGCGCGGGCTCAACCGCATCGGCAACCTCTATGTGCCGAATGGCAACTACTGCGCGTTCGAGGACTGGGTCACGCCGATCCTGGACCAGATGGTCAAGGAGCAGGAACAGAATGGAGGGGACGAGCCGCAACAAAAGGGAGGGGACGAGCCGGATGAGCGGGCCGGGGCGGGCCACTGGACCCCGTCCAAGGTGATCCGCCGCCTGGGCAAGGAGATCAACGACGAGCGGTCGGTCCTCTACTGGGCGTACCGGAACGACATACCCATCTTCTGTCCGGCCCTCACCGACGGCAGCCTGGGCGACATGCTGTACATGCACACGTTCCGGTCGTGGCCCCGCCAGATCAGGATCGACATCGTCGAGGACATCCGGGCCATCAACACGCTGGCGGTGCGGGCCGGCCGGGCCGGCATGATCATCCTCGGCGGCGGCGTGGTCAAGCACCACATTGCGAACGCGTGCCTGATGCGCAACGGCGCCGAGTCAGCCGTGTACATCAACACGGGCCAGGAGTTTGACGGCAGCGACGCGGGCGCCCGGCCCGACGAGGCCGTGTCGTGGGGCAAGATCAAGATCGGGGCCGATCACGTCAAGGCAAGCAAGCGTCCGGCCCGGGGAAGGAAGCGTGGCGCGGCGGGTGGCGGCAGCAGTGTGGCTCGACTGACCGATTCTCTCTTCCCTCTCGGCAGGTCTACCTAGAGGCTACCGCGTGCTTTCCGTTCATCGTTGCCAACACGTTTGCCAGGGACATTTAGCGACCTACGACCCCTATGGCCGGGTCTCGCGGCAGGCTCGGGCCGGCGATGATGTCAAGTCAAAGATGCTATTAACGCTACTATCCTCGGATAATACGCTATTAATGCCATTGTCCTCCACTGATCAGCCAGCCGAATCTCTCTCTCCCTTGGTGCCAGTATCCCTGTCGCCATGGCCGCCGTTGGTGGATCCGGGCTCTGTCTGGGGCGATGCAAACCGGCTTGTCATGATGGTGCCCAGATCCGGCTCTGCTGGTTCCCACGGCCGGCCTGGCGCTCTCAGGCGCCAGCGCCCACCTGATCCTGATCCGGTCCCTTGTCTCCAATGGCAGGCGTTGACATGACCTCCTCGCCCCCCCTCTGATCCATCTTGTGCCCAAATTCTTGCTCCCACCACTCCTGCTTCTGCTTCAAATCGGCCTCGTGCTGCTGCTTGTCTTGCTTCCATTCGGCCTCGTACCGCTTCCTCATTTCGTCCTGCATGAGGCGGTCCGCGGTCTCTTGGTTCGCGATCCTCTCCTTCTCCGCCTGCTCCCACATGCCCTTGGGCATCACGGTCATCGCGTGATCGAACCACGGAGATCGAGACTGGCGACGGAGCTCGGGGGACCTGGTCGCCGACTCGCGGGTCTTCTTGAAACCGGGCGCGTGTTCGGCCGGGACCCGAATCGGGCCTCTGGCGGCCAAGTCGGTGGGCCGTTTCCGGCTGCTGAGCTTGCGGCCCCTAATCCTGACCGGCCTGGGGCCGTCGTGTAAGTCGGACATGCCTCTGCGCCTGATGAGCTGCGGCCCGATGTCCTCGACTTCCTCGGACTCGGCGGATGAAGTGTCGCTGCGGCAACGCTTGCGACCCCGAGTGGCCGGGTTGATAACGGAGCCGTCGTCGCCGTCGCCGTCGCCGTTTCCGTTGCCGTCGACGGTACCGTCGTCGTCGTCGCCATCGTCGGTGGAATTCTCGTTATCTCCGGCATAGCCGGAGGACTCGTCTGCGTCGGCTTCGCCGGATAGGCCGGCCTCATTGCCGAGGCCTTTGGCGCCGGAGTTTTCGTCATCGCTGGACTTGACGTCGGCAGCGGAGATGATGCTGGCCGGGGCCGAGAGCGTCGATCTCGACGGCAGGCTCGCATCGGACTCGACAGCCGAGGCCATGTGGGTCGGAGTCGTAGCCTTGGCGTCATCTACAACGATCGGGGTTTCGGTGGCGGTTGCGCAGGAACCACCGGCACTCCCCGTGACACGGCAGGGCGTTTCGTTCTTCTTGTTCGGCGCCATAACTCTGCTGGGAAAGGCCAAGTCCGGCAGACGGGGAGTTTGGTTAGAATGGAAAGTCCGACGCGATGGCGGAGTACTATTGCGATATGATGGGGATATTAGAGTCAGAGGGGGGAGGGGGGATGAGGGAGAGAGCCGCGAGGAGGGGGGGGGAGAAGATCTGATGCAGAGAAAAAGATAGAGGGGGGAGGGAAGAGAGGGTTTGATGCGGAGAAAAGGCCAGAGGGGGGAGGGAAGAGAACCTGTGATGCGTAGGAAAGGCCAGAGAAAGGAGGGTAGAGAAGATCTGATGCAGAGAAAAGGGCAGAAGAGGAAAAAGGCAGAGGAGGCAAAAGGCAGAGGAAGCCCGAGCCGGGCCAAGGGGAGCAGAAACGTTGACCCACTACAAGGAGTGAGGAAGCGGAGGGAAGGGAAGGCCAGGAGGGGACATGAGGGATTTATAGGGAATACTTTACCTGATGTCTTGTCTGGATTCAGCTGGTGATAATGCTTCTGCGGTGATAGGGTCGAGGTTTCTGTTTTGTGGGAGTGGCAGAGAGGTCCGAGAGTGAGGTTGATCGCAGGATCAAGGTTGCCGGCGAATTTTTTCTCGGCCGGGCTTGGTGGGGGGTATGTCGGGGGAGTGGGGGGCCCGGCTGCGGCTGCCGAGGCCAGGCCCGGGAAGGAGCCGGCTGGCAGCGGTGGCGGTGGCACCTTCCCAGTCACCCACAATCTCATGTGACGGGTATTTTATTTATCCAGCCTTGGGCCAGCCTCAGCGTCATGGGGCCATTTGTTTATGTTGCCAAGACGACCTGCTGTTGCCGCGGCGATATATATATATATGTGTACTGGGGCCGCAGCAGCACAGGCTGCTCTGGCCAGCCCCTCTTGCAGTGGGCGACGAGAATGCAGCAGCAATCTGCCTTGGTTGTTTGTGTTAATGTTGCAGCAGGGGCCTACCTGTTTCTTATATCTGTGTCTGTTATATTGAGCAACTTTCAGGTTGGTTTAGCAGCACACGGGATGGGCATGTGCGAGGGTACGTAGAGGTGCCGCAGCACGGGCCTGGCTGGCGAGGACTGTGCAGCGAGTCACATCTGACCACGGGAAAAAGCCCAACAGCACCATAACGCTGGGAGGGTCTGGCCAGTGCTTCTTATCCAGGAGCATCTATCTCCAGGAGGACATGCAGCCCGGCGGCGCTGCGGCGGGACCTAGGTGGGCGGAGGGGGGTTGACCAGAGGAGGCTCCGCCGTGCTCTTGGGGCATGAGGGAATTTCAGGTGGAAAATGCGAAATTGGGTTTGCCTCGCAACCAAGGCCGGCCGAGTTCCTGCTCTCCCCACCTTAGAGGGGGGAACTTGCACATAGGCCCAGTTGGACAATGATCATAACCTGGGGCCATAGGATATCCCCTGTTGCCGTATCTCCTCCTAGACAGTTCCTAAAGGGTATAAAGTAGAACTATATATACATATAGACTGCCGCTAGTAGGCGGTTGGTAGGCGGTGAGTTGTGGATTGGTAGAGGCAGGTTGCTGATTTTACCTACAATATAGCCGCTAACATTACGTGCGTAGTCTGCGCTCCTTGCGACTACCGTGTCTTTGCAGGTGGCAGGATCACGCACTGGCCAGACACTTCATCCTCTTCTACTTCTTCTCATCTTCTTCTTCATCCTGTTCTCAAAGCATCCCTCGTTCAACTATGGGTTCGTTTTTTCATCAAGTCTGGTGTGTAAAAGACACCTGGCCTGGTTATGTTGGTTACAATGAGTAGGGCCAGGAGCAAACCAGGAGTTCTGGCAGAGACACAAATCTAGCCAAGTGTGGTGTAGGACTATGGCGGGCCGGGGGGTGACGCAACGAGGGCCTCGGGTCATCTTGTAAAAGTGTATGTTGGGCCAGCCTGATGCATAATAAAAAACATGATAAATGTCTTGTTGCCGCGGCGATCCACGTGAGGCCCCACATGTCACATGCCTGCAAGCGCGAGCCAGGCCAGCCCAACCGCCCCACCCCATTCTGCCACCTGGAGCCGAGGGACCACCTGGCAGCCAGGACTCAGGCTGGGACCAGGAACCTCTAACCAAGAGGAGAGCCCCTCCCTGATATCCATCATCTCACCCACTCCCCCCATCTCGGCCACCATCCCCAACCAGCCCGTCTACCAGCAGCAGCTCGAGCCTTATTTCCCCTGGCAGTGGGTGTTGTGGCCCCGTGGGCCGGCGAGATGTCGCCGGCCACCATGACCACCGCCCACCAGGCCCCCAAAGTCCTCGCCAGGAGGCATGCCG
This sequence comes from Bertia moriformis, assembly GCA_025802115.2. Classification (NCBI taxonomy): domain Eukaryota; kingdom Fungi; phylum Ascomycota; class Sordariomycetes; order Coronophorales; family Bertiaceae; genus Bertia; species Bertia moriformis. The sequence goes on from JAOYNC020119153.1 coordinate 9,070, forward strand.
CCGCCGTCGCCGGCAGTGCGACCAAGTCGGGCGCGGCCGCGGCTGGCGCTGGCAGCGCTGCCGCTGCCGCCGCCACCACCACCACCCTGGAGAAGCCCAAGCCCAAGAGCGGCCAGGCCGGCCTGAAGGTGGTGGTGAGGCGACTGCCGCCCTCCCTGACGGAGCAAGAGTTTGTCGCAATCCTGGGCCCAGAGTGGGAGGTGGCCAAGGGCAAGGTCGACTACTTTGAGTATCGCATCGGCAAGATAACGACCAAGTGAGCGACCCTCCCTCCCTGCCCCCGTCCCCTGCCTCTCCCTCTCCCCCTCCCCCCCTCCCCTTCCTCTCCCCCCCTCCCCCTCCCCCGCTCCTCCGCCGCTGGCGCCGACTGGCCGACTGCTGACACACGTGGCCAGCGCCTCCAAGATATCCAAGCCCTCTCGCGCCTACCTCCACCTCGTCATGATCGAGGACGGCCCAGTCCTCAGCGCCGCCGTGAGCCAGCGCACCTGGCACGATGCCAAGGGGTCGTATACCGACCCGTGCCTGGTCGGCCCGCCCACCGCCGAGCTTTCCCTCTACCAGCGGATCCCCACCCAGAAGCGCCGGGTCGATTCCAAGCAGGGCACCATCGACTCGGACCCGGAATTTAGAGCCTTCCTCGAGTCCCTGGCCAACCCGGTCTCGCAGAAGGATCCGATCGAGCCCGGCGCCGCCGATGAGGCTGCCGCCGCGGCTGCCGAAGCCGCCGAGGCCGCCTCCGCCGAAGTCACCACCACCCCCCTGATCGAGTTCCTCAAGGAAAAGAGGGCCAAGGAGGCCGAGAAAGCCAAGGTGGCTAGGGTTTCCCGCCTTGAGGCCCAGACCGCCAGCAGGGCCAAGGCCGTGGCTGCCGCTGCCGCCGCCATTGCTGCTGCCGCCGAGGAGTCGCCGAGAAAGAAGAAACGCGAGAAAGTACAGGATAAGGTGCGCGACCGGGATCGGGACCGCGACCGCGACCGGGAGCCTATCAAGATTCTCGCAAAGAAGCCTGTCGAAGCGGAAGCGGACAACACCGCCAAGGCGGCCATCGTCCCCGGAAAGGCTCCTGCCATCGCCGCCACGGCCGAGAATAAGATGGTCGAACCGCCGCCACCGGTCGAAGCTGCCCCGGGCGGCGCGGCCGCGGCCGCTGCCGCTGCCGCCAAGGCGAACCGGCGAGCCGGCATCGCTCACGCCGCCCGCATTCTGCAGAAGGACCTGGGAATCGCCCCCGCCAGCGCCCACAGGCGAGCACGGCACGAAGCCGCCAGGACGGATAGCGCGGCCAAGGCACCAGTCCCGCCCGGAGGCGATCCCGAGAAAGACAAGGCCGACACCGCCAGTCCGTCGCTCCTTCCGCCGAACTCGGAAAACAGCGGCCCCTCCAGGCCCCCGTCCGTGTCGAGCCGCGCGTCTGACAAGCCGGCCCCCCGGCCGAGGTTGAGGGGAAGCCGCAGCGGGAAATACTCGGAGAAGAACGGCGGCAGCAATGGTGTGGAAGCAGCACCGCCGGCCGGTCCATCGCAGCCGCAGCCCGCTCCGGCCAAGACCCCGACCATTCTCACCAAGAAAAAGCCACACCTGGACACCGGCGAGTCCTCCTCGGCCGGGGCCGGGGCTGGGCCGGGCCCGACTACCGAAACACCGCCCGCGCCGAGCGCGAATGCGCCCGTCCGCGAAGCCGGCCCCGCCACGACCAACGGGAACAAGAACACGGCCTCATCAGGCGCGATCAATCCCAGGAAGAAGCTCTCGTCGGCGCCGGCTGCCGTCACGGCAGGCGCGACCAGGGCCTTTGTCAAGAACGTCAACCGCGCCCAGGGCATCACGGTTGAAGCCCTGACCCAGAAGATGACCGAGTTCGGCTCCGTCCGCAACGTGGAGGTGGAGCGGCGCAAGAACTACGCCTACGTCGACTTTGACGAGCACTCGGCCTTGGTGCGGGCCGTGGAAGCGGGTTCGATCGTGATTGCCGAGGGCAGGGTCCAGGTAGTGGAGCGCAGGGACAGAGAGCCCCTGGGGGCAGCCACGGCGCCGTCAGCGGAACCGACCGCGGCAGAGGACAAGAAGTCGAGGGGACGACGGGGCGGCGGCGGCCGAGGCGGGGGCGGCGGCCCCAAGGCCGCGACCCACCATGCCGATTCCAGCAGCGAGCCCCACCCAGTCAGCCGTTAATTCGTGACCAGGACATTCCCCCTTTCCCCCCTCCTATTTTCCACTTCCTTCCGGCACGGATATACACCCAGCAACGGCAGCGGAAACGAGCAGCGGCTGGATTGGGCGGCTGGATTGGGATCCGATCGGGGATGAGAAACAACAAGGGACTAAACCATGACCGACTGACAACGCATGCTCAGGAACAGGCCAGGCCGGCCCGGGATGGGGGTGTGCCATGTCGCAGGGAAGGCTCTGGCTGGTGCGGCAGCAGCCCCGACGCCGGGGGGGCATGATTGCCACATCAGAGGTGCAAGCCCTGGACATCACACTGCCGTGCTACGATGCCGTTGGAAGTCTGCCTGGACTGGCGGCGTCGCCTTTGCCCCCTTTTAGCGCAACACACGCCCCGGACCGCAACGCAAGAGGCGCCACGGGCTGATATCAACCATATCTGGTCTGCAGCGGCGCTGGTTCAAGGTGGCGGCGGCGGCGGCGGAAACAGTCACGAGATCAACCCCCATCTTTGCTGCCGCGAGTTCGACTCTGCCAGGTAGGAGAAGGGAGGCAGAGCAGCCCGATGCAGCAAGGGAGGAGGAACCAGGCGGGGGCGGGGAGGGGGAGGGAGAGGGTCGCGAGAGGGGCTGAAAGACGGGAGCGGTAGCTGGCGGTTGAGGGCCGGCCGGCGGAGGGGTTACAGATCGAGGACCGAGTCGAGAAAAGTCGGATTTCCTGCCAAGCCTATCTATCTGCCTATCCACCGATCAATAGATGCACGAGTGTGAGACCGAGTCTGAGACGGAGAGAGTGGAAGTGGCCTGCGTGCCGGCCATAGTGATGCCCGACTGCCAGCAAGGCCGTGTCGAAAGGACGGGTCTGCCAGATCGAGTCTGGGGATCATGCTTGGCCGGCTCCATCCATCCATCAGCCAGTCACTGGATGCACCCGTGCTGGGTGACCGATCCATGGATCAACAGATGCATCCGTGAGGCAGTGGAAACGAGCAGCAGCAGTAGCAACGTGGGGGTCAATGGATGCCCGAGTCTACCAGCCAGGCTCCGGGCCAAAGGGGGGCAGTTAGAATCGATTTTCATGCCTGGCCGGCTCGTCCATCATCCACCCATCCGATCGCCCACCAATCCGCCCATCTTTCCATCCATCCATCCATCCATCCATCCATCCATCCATCCATCCATCCATCCATCCATCAGCAACAGAGTCGAGATTGAGCAGTAGGCACGTACGGACCAGCCCGATGCCGCGCTTCTGCACGTCTGCCGGGGTCCACTCTGCGCCGGGCCCATGATGGGGTCGGGTCGGAGTGGTCTGTCGGTCGGTCGGCGCGCGGTAAGTCGGCTTTGGATCAATTGGCCCACCCCTCCATTCCTCGACGACCTCGTGTCGGCGTTTGACGCGGCCCGGCTACCAAGCATTCCAGACGCGGCCAGCATCCTTCAGCGGGCGCTCCGATGTTGTATCCCTTGCTCGGGGGGAATGTGGTTTTCTCTCCCAAATGAGTAGCCCTCCCTCATCATTTGGAGTAGCCGTCGTGCCGAGGCCAAATGTCGAGTCGAGTCTGTAATCACACTCCCAGCGGTCGACAAGCAAGCCACGGCACGGCCACGAGGAAAGGAAACAGACCAACTGCCGGAAGAGCCACGCCGATCTATTCATTATCCGACAGCGTATAATACTCTCCTCCCCACCAGATCGCGCCATATCGCGCGGAACAGCGCCGACGGCGACAGCCATGGCAGTACTGTCGACTCGTATCAGAACCTGGCTCGATCGGTCCCGGGGGGGGACGAGCCCGAGAGTGGACGACTACGACGAGGACGCCGATTCCGCGAGCCTCGAGAACATGTCGACAGCCCATGATGACGACTCGTACGCCGACGCCGACAGTCTCGAAGCCATGCTGACAGGCAATAACGGCCCGTACGCCGACAGCCTCGACGGCGTGTCTGACACCTATGGCGGCGCCGCTGCCAGCGCGCTGTGGGACGAGAAGAGCGGCAGATGGCACAAACCGTACAAACGGTCGGCGCTGGTGGCGCTGCTGCTGCTGGTCCTGCTGGTCCTGCCGCTGGCATTGCTGCGGTTCGGCGTTTTCGATACCCTCTACCGGGACCTCGGCCAGCATGCCGACGGGCTCGGCGGACTCGACGGGCTCGACGGGCTCGACCGCGACCGCGAGGCCGCCGACCGGGCCCGCTTCATCGCCGACGTGCTGGCAAACCCGATCGAGGGCCGGCTCGACCCGGCCCCGATCCGACGCCGGTGCGACCAGACGGTCTGGCGCGAGGGCCTGGTGTGGCAGTGCGAGGAGCTGCGGGGCGGCATCGGCAACGCGGAGAGCATGTTCCTCAACTGCGTGCGGTATGCGATCGAGGCCGGGGGTGAGTTGAAGCTGACAGGCCCCATTTCTGCCACATGCCCCATCTCTGCCGCAGATGCAAAGAGAAGATCGACTGGCTGACTGACTGGCCGCCGCCGTCCGCAGCCACGACGCTGGTCATCCCCCGCGTCCTGGCCCGAGGCGACAACCTGATCGATTTCGATCACGGCGAGTCGAACCACATGGACGCGTCCCTGCTCTTCGACGTGGACCATTTCGTCAGCGGCATGAGGTCCTCTTGCCCGCAGCTGCGCGTCGTGGCCGACCCCGGCCTCGTCAAGGGACTGCGGCCCCTCGAGGAGGCCCCCCGTCTCGTCACCAGCCAGATCGGCGAGTTCGACATGGTGCGGTTCACCGTGGTGGACATGAGCGGGTGGCGGGCCGCGTTCGACCGCTGGGTCGGCGCCACGGCCGCGTTCGCCAACATGTCGGCCGAGACGCCGGTCCGGCTGTGGCAGCAGGCGGCCCTGCTGGAATTCAACAATGGGTTCGACCCGGCGGACTTCCTCAGGAGCTTCCCGCGGCTGTTCCGGCACCCGGTCGAGACGCGCGAGCTGGCGGCGGCGACGCTGTGGGAGCTGTCGCGGCGGCTAGGCCGACACGTCGTGGACCAGTCGCCAGCCGCTGCGGCCCCCCCTCCGTCCGCCATGCCCTCCTTCATATCCGGCTCGATCTCGGGCATCTCGGCCCTGTTCTCCCCGTGGGACTCGCCCGTGGATCTCGACGACGACACCGACGGCGACAATGGTCACGGCGGCGGCGATGATCGTGCGGGGGAGGGCCTGGCACGGCCCGTCCCGCACGCCTTCCTCGGCGCGCACCTCCGCGTCGAGGGCGACGCCTCGGCAGCCGGCTGGCCAGGGTACGAGGCCCAGGCGCCGCTCTACATCCAGGAGGCGCTCGACCGCAACCTCAGCGCGGTGTACCTGGCGACCGGGTCGGAGGAGGGCCGGGCCCGGTTCCGGGCCGACGCCGCGGCCGCGAACCTGACGGTCCTGACCAAGGAGGACCTGCTACCGCGCGGGGGCCGGGATCTGGCCCGGCTCAACAGCCTGACGTTTGACCAGCAGGGCCTGGTCGACTTTGATGTGCTCCTGAGGGCCAGCGGCTTCGTCGGGTTCGCCATCAGCAGCTTCAGCTGGGCCATTGCGATGCGCAGGGCCGCGGTGGCGGGCGCGGGCGAGCCGGCGCGCGGAGATGCGCTCGGGGATGCCTATTCGTGGCGGGACGAGCTGAGCTTGGTCGTGGGACACGACTCGATGGACTGGCCGCGGGCCATGTGGCCGTAGGCTGGACTGGGTAGATTGTCGGAGCCGGAGGGGGTGTGCTCAAAGAGGGTGAGAAAAGGGGGTGTGGCTGGCCAAGGGGGGGTATGCACGATTGTGGCGGCGGGGGGGCGTGTCTGATGATGGCGGTGGGGGTCGCGGTGGTGTTCCCAGGGGTGGCGGCGGTGCTGCTGGTGGAACGATCCGTGATTCCTCGCCGAGTCAAGGGTGATGATATTTACATTCAGGGGGGTTCCCCGGAGTGATGGGGGCGCCGCCGCCAGGGCGGGCGCGTCGGAGCGATTGGGGGCGCTTGATGGGAAGAATTGGGGTTCCGGCAGAGATTGAGAGGGATGTTGCGCCGTCGCGATGTACCCCAGGGGCGGAATACCTGGGCCTGTCTTTTTACTCTGCCGTCGCTACTGGTCTGGTTTGGAGTGTGTGTATTAGTCCTGGGCCTGAACTTGGCCCAGAATATGAGCCGGGACATGGACCAGAACATGAACCAGAACACGTCAACTGGCACGGCAGCCAGCTGCTCTGGCCGAGATCGGATTGGCCAGATGGGCGGCAAGTCGCGCAGCTGCCTCGTCACAGTTTTCCCTCGCCATAGATTACTTTCTTCCCTTACGTAGCCTTCTCCCGTTGGGATAGAAGAAGCATCCCCAGCCCAGTCATTTTCGCCTGCTGCGAGGTCTGGGAAGCACAGGAGGTCCCGAGATCCCTGCCGGCCGGAGCGGGGTAGGTGCATCTCGCCAGCCAACTGCCACCCCTGGCTGCGTGCCCCTGGCCTGTCTCCACTCGCTCTGTCCCCTGTCCTGCCCAGCCCGCCGTCCCCTTGTTCCCCGATCCAGACGCGACAGCCCCCCGCCAGCCCCGCCAGCCCTGCCTTCGCCCCCCCTAATCGGGAAGGAGCCGGCCTGCCGATCTCCCATGCGGGGCAAACTGGTGTCATCGCATGCAGGCCCTCTCCCTCTCCTCGTTTGGCGTAGCTGTGGCCGAGGGTTGGGGTCACTCGATCGGTGGCGAACGATTGGGCCGTCGCTGCCGGTTGTGTTTTCCTCCGCCGAGGGGAGCCGGGTTATGGGCCACTGATCAGCCCCAAGAGCCGAGAACCCTGCAATGAATGGGATCCCTCCGGACAACCAACCTGTAATCCACCGCGGTGCGCTGCTCCGCTCCAATCATCAAGGCCGGTCAGAGCTATGGTGGTTGTTAGATGGGAGTGGCGAACTAACAAAAAAAAGTCTAGAATATTGTAGAATGCGAATATCTTCCGCCACTATTGATGCTCGCGGTAGCGCATCGCCGTGAAATGCCTCGGACCACCACCTTCCCCCATTCCTGAGATGACTGGATAAAAGCCGGCGCGCCTGCCGCTTCTCCTGGCCCACTCTCCCACTCAACCCCGATCCCGGCCGCGTCCCCCACTCAAGAGTCCGCCCCCGACTGCGGCCGCCCACTCGCACTACGGCCGCCCACTCGCGCAGGCCCACGCGCCCACCCGCCTCCCGACCGTGGCCGCGTGCCGGTCCACATACCTCCAGAACAGGTCGCTGGCCCAGAACAGGACCGCCGTGCTGACCACCGCGCACACCGCAAAGTTGACCGTGTACGCCCTCTTGGCCTCGGCCATGAGCGCGTCGGCCGCCTCCTCCTCGCCGCGACCCCGGAGCTCGAGGCCGAGCACGGCTCGGCCATTGTACGCATCAAACCCGGCCGCGATGTAGCGCATCGAGATCATCTGGATGACGGGCGCCTGGACCAGGTAGAGCGCATATGAGATGCGGCCGAGGTACTGGGCGAACCGAGTGGTGAAGGGCCGATGGAGGATGGGCGATGACGGCGACAGGACCAATGGTCCAGCCGGCAAGGCCGATTCCGGGTCTGCAACCTGGGTGCTGATCGTCTTTGGCTCGGGGGAGGATGAAGTCGAGCCCGGCGGGGACAGCGGCAGGGACAGCGGCAGCAGCGGCGCCGATGACGCGCCGGAACAGGAGGAGCCGCCGCACAGCTGTTTCCGCCCCAGCACGGGCCAGAGAACGAGCGCGGCGACGAACAGCAGGGCCCCGGTGGCGTTCCAGAAGAACTGGCGGATAAAGACGCCCTTGTTGTACATGTCGGGCGTGCGCGAGGCCAGCCAGCTCCACTGGCTGCTCTTCTCGTCGCCCTCGTCCGGGTAGCCGATCAGGTAGAGCGCGGCCGGGAGCAGGGCCAGGCTCAGCAGGAGCCGGGCCCGGCAGAGGGAGGCCCGGCCGGACGGGGACCGGGCCTGCTCCATCATGAGCGAGAGCTCGGCCAGGACCATGCCGGAGCCGAACAGGGCCATGTCGTAGTCGCCGCTCTGGATGGTGTGGCAGATCATGCCGGCCATGGCGGCCAGCCGCACCGCCGGCCGGACGCGCAGCAGCGCCAGCAGGCACGTGAACACGTAGAGCGACCCCTTGAGCTCGGTCGGGATCGTCCAGAGGAAGAGGTTGTACGGGGGCTTGTACATGGCCGTCCGGCCGAAAGGGACCTGGGCCGGGTCCATCATCCGGACCATGTGGGAGGCCCAGTGGCGGAGCTGGCCGCCCAAGCTGGGCTCCATCTCCGGCACGGTGAAGTTCATGCTGTGGCGGAAGTACGCGGCCGGGAACCTGGTCGCGAGGGCGGCGGGGAAGGTGGCGGCCGCGATCGGGATGTAGAGCCGGAACGGGCGCCGAAACGCGGACCGGGCGAGGCCGTCGAGGGCCTGCTCGGGCCGGCCGTGGCGCGCGAGCGCCAGCGCCCGCGCCGACAGGACGTACCCCGATATGACGAAGAAGACGGACACGCAGCTGCGGCCGGCCATCAGGTCCCGCACGAAGACGTACTGCGGCACGGCCGTGTCCTCGGCCGTCGCGAGGTAGCCGACCTTCATGCGCGGGTACGACATGTACAGCAGGTGGTAGACGTACACGACCAGGGCGCATACGCCGCGGAGGCCGTCGAGCCAGGCCGTGGGGGCGGTCGGGCCGGGGGCGGAATCGATTTTTTCTCCGCCGCCGCCGCCGGCCGACGAGGGCGGGATCTTGCGGCATAGCGGGTGCCGGTGTAGGAAGGTGGGCAGGAGGCAGAATACGATGGCGTCGAAGACGCGGCGGATGACCGAGGCGGGGGACCGGAAGGGCCCGGCAGCCATGTCGGGGGGGGGGGGGGCACAGAAGATGAAGTGCCGACGGGGGAACAGAACCTGATGGGGGAGAGGGAAGAAGACTATCGGGGTGGGGGTGGGTCGCTCGTGGTTGAACCGAGGGGGTATGGCGGCCAGTAAAGGGAGGAGAGAGAAGAGAGGGACGGCAGGGTTGGGAGGAGGAAACACGAGGGAGGGGTCTCCGAGACGGGGGTCGGATGCCGACGCACGGCAGGTGCGCTGTGACTCGGGCCAGGACAAGGAGGGAAGGAGCGAGGTTTTCCAAAGAAAAAAGCTAGAGATAATTTCAGATTGGCGGCCGCGGCCTCGACTGCGTCGGCGTCATGGCGTCCAGACCGACCCGATCCAACTTGCGCCATCACGTCTAGACGATCCGTGTAACGGGTTCGTGGCGTGCACGCACACGCTCGCTCGCACAGAGGAGGAATCCGGGGGCCGCAGTCCCAATCGGCGTATGCATCAGCCGGGGCAGGCAGACTGCGCTGCGCTGCTGAAAACGGGTGGCGCTGTTCATTTCCTGGCCTCCGAGCCAATGTAGTCGGGTAGGGGTGGTGGCTGGCACGCGGCTTGGCATGTCCCGGCGAGGCCAATCGCGATGGCTGAGGGGAGGGCGGCCCGGGCATGAACGGCGGACACACTGTACAGGGGGCAGATGAGGCAGGTCACTCGGAATGTGGCTCGCAGGCAATCGTTTATTTGGTAGCCAAGTTTCGATTTGGCCAGACCCCCACCCCTTCCTTCCCCTCCTTTCTTCCACCACATCGGATCTGGCCGAGTCGGCCGAGTAGGGAATGCTAATCAACGCGACCAATAAGAACACGGGTATCGATAATGATTCCGCTCGGCTCCAGTACATTGCACCCGAAACCCAACCAAGCAGACACCTCAAGAAGACCAAGCGTGGCAAGACCAACAACAATCCGGATGGTATCATATAACCGAGTCCCGTCCCATGAGCCCGATGCCGGTAAACAATGCCGATGACAAGTACAGCCAAGAAAAGCGCGCAGTCATACAAACTCCCTCCATTCCCCCTCCGCCTCCCCGCCGCGCCATATGCCAGATGCGGTGGTGCCGAGGCCGGCGAGATCCCTCATATTCTCGCCCGTGGTTGTCTTGTCCGTCCCGTCCTGTGGACCAGCGTGAGACGACCATGCCTGAACACGGCAGGGTCGTGGTTGCAGGGTCGGTCGTGGTTGTGGGTGTTGTTGGTGGCCAGCGAGCAAGCCGTGCCGGTGGTGATCGGCTGGGTGACTGCCTGCCCGGCCCCGCTGGCGTCACAACAGTGGTCGGTGGTCTCCTGATCATGCACCTCGATGGGCTAATGGACCCACGGCTGATGCCGCACAAGGCATCCGTGTCTCGGCCGATGCTGCCGCCTTCCTTCCGTGCCCCCCGTGGTGTTCTTGGCTCGTCAGCCGTTCCGTCCCGGCCCGGCGCCATCACAGCAAAGGCAGGTATTATTCAGCCGTGGTCGTGGGCGTGGCCCACGGACTGGCGCGCACTCGGTGCCGGCCCGGTCAATATCGGCACACCTCGGGAAAGGACAGTGGTGAGGTGAGATGTGGGGAGTGACAAGACGGTTGGATGAGACAGTGCTGTGCGAGCCGCGAGGGGATGCCGATCTGGGGTGTGGAAAGGAAAAAGAAACTGCACTCCAAAAAGTCGGGCTACCGCGTGACCCAGTCGACGCGGCCGATGGGGGGGGATGAGTGAGGGGTAAAACAGGAGCGCCCGAGTGGCACAAACTGCCCTTTTTTTCGCATCTTTTTTTTCATGCTTTTCCCTCTTTCCTTTTTGCGAAAAGGGGGTGATCAGGGGGGAAATCAGGGAAATGGTGGGGCGAATTTGGCTGAGTAGATGAGGGAGGGGGAGATCCCGTGGTGGGGGGAGAGGGGAAGAGAGAAGAGGGCTTGGGCCGAACGATTTTTGTCGAGTGGAGGCGCGCACGTCCAGCACGAGGCAAGTCGGGGGGGGCGCCGACGGTGAGAGGCCGACAGCGGGACGCAGGCAGCAGCAGGCCGAGCGACGCAGACTTGAGGGCGCGCGAGAAAAAGGCTGCCTGACCTGTTGGTTCCGGCGCCGGACCCATCGCCCGTGGCCCCATCGTGGTTGCAGTGCATGAATCCCACCCACCCCACCGACCCCGGCCGGGTTTCTGCTTGCGCTCCCATGTGTCGGATTTGGGCGGCGCCGCGGTGGAACCCGCGACGAGGGTGGGTGAGGGTCGCAGAATAGAGGGTGTCGCGCGACGGGTATATCAAGGGCGCGGCCGGAAAAAAAACAGGAAGCAGCCAGACAAATCGTTGGCTCGCGAAATGCGGGATGGGATGCAGGCCAGAAAAGGGCGATGAGAGGTGGTGGCCGGAAACCGAGACGGGATTACCGCTTCCTCTGCGCGTGCTGCTGCGACGAGGGCAGATCGTGGGGGAAGTAGTTGCCCGTCTCGCGGGCCAGGAGCTCGGTGACCAGGATCGGCGAGTTGGCGTAGGACGTGCTCTGGCGGCGCCTGGCCGCCGCCGAGGCGCCCGAAGTTGCGGCCGGAGGGGCGTGGGCGGCGGTGGCGCCGGGCCCGCTCGCGAGAGCCAGATTGGTCGACGTGCGGGGCACCTGCGAGTATCCCGGCTCCGTGGAGGCGGCCGCATAGGTGGTGGCCGGCTGGGCCGTGGCGATGTACTGGGGCACGGCCGTGGACGAGGTGGAGATGGCGACCGACGGCCGGCGCTGGCGGCTGGCCGGGGCGGTCGAGACAGGCGGCGGCAGCGGGTCCACGTACATGTCGGCGCTGTGTCGCGAGTGGCCGCTCGAGTCGCTCTTGTCGTCCTTGAACTCGAACCGCCTCGAGAGTCGGTCTCGCTGCTTGTCTTTGGGGTTGGCGAGGTCGCGGTCGCGGTCTCGGTCCGGGTGCCGGTCCCGCTCACGCTCCTTTTCGCGCTCACGCTCCTTTTCGCGGTCGCGGTCCTTTTCGCGGTCGCGGTCCTTTTCGCGGTCGCGGTCCTTTTCGCGGTCGCGGTCCTTTTCGCGGTCCTTTTCGCGCTCCGACTCGCCGTCCTTGTCCTTGTCCTTGGTCTTGGGGGCTTTCTCGAACCGGACGGTGGCTGTCTTGGCAGCCTTGGGGCTGGCCGGCTCGGGCTCGAGCTGGTCGACGTAGGCCTCGTACGCGTCGAGCTTCTTGTTGAGCTTGCGGTTCTTCTCGGCGAGCTTCTTGGCCTCGTCGGCGAGGTCGTCGCGCTGCTTCCGCAGCCGGTCGGCCTCGCGGTCGGCCTTCTCCTTGGCCTCGAACATCTCGTGCAGCCCCTTGGAGATGTCGCGGTTCTCGCGCCGCAGCTCCTTGTTTTCGGCCTGCAGGGTCTGGATGTCGAGCTGGGCCTTTTTGGATTCGACCTGCAGCCGGTCGAGCTCGGTCTGCTTCTGGCGCAGCACGTCGCGGATCGACGGCGTCTGGGCGGTAGGGGTGTCGTAGGGGTCCGGCGCATCGTAGTCGCTCGACGAGCCGACGCCCGAGTCGCTGCGGGCGTGCTTGGCCGAGGCCGAGGACAGGGACCCCTTCTTGGCCGAGGAGGAGGACGCGACCGAGGAGGAGGGCGCCGACGTGGTGACGGTGGGGGCTGCGGCCGCGGCCGAGGCGGCCGCCGCCGTGTACTTGCCGTAGGTGCTCATGGCGCCGCCGCGTGGCCGCCAATGGCGGTGGCGCGGATCGGTGGGATATGGGTGGGTCGCCGTCAGGTTTATGGGGCAGCCCGTGTGGGCAGATACGAACTGCTGCCGGCGCGGCGGCGGCTGCAGCCGGTAATAGTCAAGCGCAACTGCTACTGTACTGGCTTTCTGAATGGACAGAGGCCGGTGCTGAGGCAGGTGTGGGTAGTGAGAACAGTAGAGAATATAGATGGGAAAAGAAGACAGGAAACCGATGTTGGTGGGTCCAATCAGGTATGCAGCAGTCGAGCAAGAAGGGTGGGAAGAGGCGAGGATTTATATCAGCGCGTGGGATGCGCAAGGGGGGCTACGGGAGGGTGTACGGAGGACGGCTGGGGTAGGAAGAGGCCCCGAGGCAGGGGGGGCGGAGTATTCGGAGAGACGGGGGTGGGCGTGGGTGGGTGTGGGTGTTGAGGGGGGGATGAGTGGTATGGAAAAGGAAACACACGGAAGACCAGACACAGCTTGAAATGTCAGAACACGGGCAGCAGGGCCGTGTTGACGGAGGGGGCAGCCATTTGGCGCCTGGCGCCCGGGTATTTTTTTTTTTTCCATGTCTGACTCGTCTTGAGCAGCGCCGCAGAGCCTTGCCCTACCCGAGCACCCGAGCTAACAATAAGCCCTTCGTATAGCGGCAATGAACCAGGGGGAGGGGGGGGCGCGCGATACAGACGCGGCCAGAAAGGGGAGCGGAGCATAGAGGGGAGAGGGTGGCCGACGGGCGCCGGAACAGGGCGTGGAAGCAGCAAGAGCCAGAAAGAAAAAACCCACTTTTTTTCCGAATCCAACCGGGCTTCAACGTTGGGTATGCATGGCCGGGGGCCGAGCTCTAAATTCTGCAGGACTTGCCTGGGGCCAAGTCGGAGGTGAGAGCTGCGCCGATGCGCGCGACGGCTGCCGCTGCCGCTGCCGCTGCCACTGCCGCCGGTGCGTCCGCCGCCGCCGCCACCCACCCGCTGAGTGCCTGCGTGCCAACCCGGCTGGCTGCCTGGCTGCCTGCTGCTTGGCTGCCTGCCCATGGCGCGCATTGAGAAGAACTTGAGACTCGACAGACTTGAGCCGGCGGCAGGCCAAAAGTAAAGCCGGTCCAGTGGCCCAGTCCAGCAGTGGCTGGCCGGGAACCAGGCTGGAGACCAGACAGAGGTCGGGTCAAGCCGCTGCTGCTGCTGTGCTGTGGCATTCCGGCAACCGGCTGGAAGCTGGAAGCTGGAAGCCGAGCCATGGTCGACTGGGTCACCTGTCGCTCAGAACACGACCTCCACCACCACTACCACCACGGCCACCACCACCACCACGGCCACCACCAGTTTGCAACGGCGCGAGTGTAGGCAGACAGTGGCGCTACCCAGGCACGACCGACTGAGGCCAAAAGACTTGAGCGCATGAGGTGCATGAGGAGCTGCTGCTGCTGCCCTTTCCGCCCCCTTGGCCATCCCCCCTTGCCCCTTGCGACCTTGGCCATCCCCTGCTCTCGACGATGATGTATGATGGGGTCTGATTCCTGCCTAGGCTCATCGTGATTGGTTCCCGTCGAGGCAGTGCAGACGCAAACCCCGTGCCGGGTCGGCTGCGTCCTCCCTGCGCTTGGCGCTTGTCCCAAATGACGGCTCACCGAGATCTGGCCACGCCACTGGGGTCGCCTGCACACCCCCCCCCACCCCTCCTCCCGGCTCCGCCCCCACTCTTTCTCTTCGCTCTGATGACTTGGGTTTCATGGCCTAGTCTAGCTGACTTTTGAATTTATTCGAATTTTTTTCCATTTTTTTTCCATGCGTCTTTTTCCTCCTCTCATTCTTTGCGCGCGCGTACGGTAAGAATTGAGTGGGTGGCCGAGCAGGGACGGTGGTGGTTCGTTGGGCCGGCTCTGGCTGCAAACCGTCGCTAGCCTAGGGCTGCGGGTTCGCCCAGAGGCCTGCCCTGCCCGGTCGGGCCTGGATGTCGGCCCCCCTGCTGCTGTGGCCAGGTCGGTCCGCTGCCCCTGAGCCCGCCAGGCCGCAGCGGCGGCCGGCTGAGGCCAGCCGAGGACCGGTGGAGCGGCGGAACGAGATCCCTGCGGATGCCGATGCCAGTCACGCTGGCCGGCATTTATCATTCTCTGCCCGCAGGATGACTCACCGCGCCAAACAGGCGCTCTCTGGTTGGATCCCGGGGGGGACTAGAGCCGGCGTGCGGCGTACGGCATCTCTACAAATCTCCCCAGAAGACGAGCGACGGGTCTGGCTGTCGCCAGGGAAGATGCATGCACGGGCCGATGAGTCGAAAAATTTTAGATGCCTAAATTCCTGCAATTCCTAAATCCTACCGCCGAGACCTCGCCACGTGGGCGCGGACCCCAGCAGCAGCAGCACCACCAGCACCACCAGCACCAGCCCCAGCACCGCCAGCAGCGACGTTGGGGGTGGCCGCATCGAGTAAATAGTCGACAACCGGATCACAGAGGCCGGTTGCTGTGCCTGGGTGGAAGAAGTCTGTCCGCCCCCTGGTCAGTTTTCGGTTTTTCGATTTTTCTTTCCTCCGTTCCGGCCTACCCCGTCCGCTCTCGGACTCGGGGCGCCATCCATTTCCCCTTGGGCACCAAGCGCGAAGGATCCGAGACGACCAGGACAAATTTAGATTCTCTTTCTCGCCGCCCGCCGGCGCGGATTGGCTGCATGGCAATATACGCAGGGGGCGGCCGGCCGACCGGGACCAAAAACATGGTGGCCATGATTGCCCTGCCGATATCAGGCCGGTCGCCGCATTGCCCGGCAAAGATGAAGCTTTTTCCTCCTGTCCTGGAATTTTCCCGGCGGCAGGGGTAGGTGGGACTGGACCCACTTGCCGCCCAAGTCTCTTCCCAGCCTTGCTTGCTTCCCACTTCCCGGCTTGACGCAGGGCGGCGTCATCTCTGGTCAGCCGGCGGGTCAGCGCCCGTCCTGGCCTGCGCACGAACGGTCTCCCCCTGGTGCTTCCCCTGGCATGAGAAGAGTGGCGGATGGTGGCGCCATGGCTGTGTTTGGCATGCTGGCAGCTGATGCTACTGTACCTGTCACAGCCACATTCTGCGCGCTCGCTAAACCGTCGGCGGCGAGCCGACGGGCAGCAGCCACTACCCTTATCGCGCTGCTGCTGCCTGGCTGCCGCCATCCCCGGCGGGGATATCCGCCGCCGGCTAGGAAGGCTCAGCGCAGGCTCAGCCAGCTTCCTGTAGCAACGGCCCAGGGCTGGGCCAAGTTTGGCCGATCCAGTATTTTATTTTCATCTCTATTTCCCGCGTTCGCCTCTCACATCATCGCCAAGCACGGCCGGCCGTCCTTCTCTGCATGGCCAATTGTGAGCCGGGCTATAAGCAGGCGCCGGGGAGTGGGCGCGCGTTATAGCTGGCGAAAAATAGATAGTATCGTGGCACGGCGCCGCCGCACTCTGTGATCGGACCGGACGGGAATCAGCCCGTCACGAGATGATGTTGATGGCGATAATGATGACGACGCCGACGACGGGTGGTGGTGAGGAGTGATGATGATGATCCTTGCGGTTGATGATGCTCGTGTCTCGCGCTCGTGCGACTGTTGACCTGCCTGTTGAGGCCAGCCCAGGGTCCGCATTGGCTGCTGCCTGCTCTGCTCCTGACACCGGTCGTGGCTGGTTGTGCAGGCAGACAGGCAGACAGGCAGACAGGCAGGCAGACCGACAGACAGAAATGACAGAAGGATGATGCCGGGGGCGGGTGCACCGGCTGCTATTCAGGCTTGGCTGCTATTTGGGCTTGGCCAGTATGCTTAATTCCGGCCCACTCTCGAAATCGCCCCGATTCCTGCTGTCGCGTGCCGTCGGTTCGCGGCGAGTCTCGTGGTTATACATGTGTGCCTGGCGAGGGCGGGCGCATGGGGGGAGCAGCAGCCGCCGCTGCTGCTCTGCGTGGCCTCGCCGCGGCCAGGCGGTCCCTGGCTTGGCCGCACTCGGAACGGGCCTGCTCTGCTGTGCCGTACTCTCTTTGCTCTCTTTGCTGCTACTGCTGCTGCCGCCGCCGGCGCCGCGGGGGCAGGCAGGCCGGGGCAGGCCGGGGCGGCGCCGTCGCTCAAGATGCGCCGACGACGGCCGCCTCGTCGTGTTCTCGCAAACTCCGAATCCCCCGAGGATAGCGGCTCTTCGAGGACAGCGGCCCTCTGAGGGTACAGGGCAGATCCAGACCCCCCCCTCCCCGCGTCACACCCACCCTCTGGTGCTTCCGGAGTCGGCCCACCATGTTCGCAGCCGGACGACCGGACAGCAGGTCAGGTCAGCTCGACGTGGCAATGCATGTGCGAGCTCATCGTAGAGGCCTCGACGCCCGGCCCGCGTAGCACGCGGCACCACGTCCACCACGCCACATTGCGCAAACTTGTTGGATCAACAACAACAAGAACAACACGGCGGTCCTGTGGGCTGATCCGATAACCCGCCCTGTACTGCTGCTGCTTGTCCGAGGCCCTGCGCAGAGTGCGTGCGCCCATCTGATCTGGCCGACTGCGCCATCCGGCATTGGCTCGGGGAGCTTCCTAATCCGTACGGGGGGGGCCTGCGCGGACCGCTCGCAATGACGAACGGGATGGGACGCGATACACACACACAGAGTGGCTGGCTGTCGCCCGTCCCTCGGCATGGTCGGGGACAGGACGGATTCGTCAACGCGACATTCAAGATGCCAGATGCTTCTCGTGCCGGCGCGTCGCACCGAGACGACGGGGATATGGTGCAAGCAGCAGCAGCAGCAGCAGAGCACGATCAGATAGATAATCTAGAAGAAGACCGGCGGCTCGGCAACGTCCCGTGCATGTAGGGGGCGGTCGGTCGGTCAGGCAACGCGGCCGAACGAGCGAGGGTGCTGGCATCGGGGCGATGCGACCGAGCGGCGGCGATTCGATCGGACGCGCATGCGCATGCACGTCATCTGCAGCGTATCCCCACCACGGGACAGCACAGCGCCGCGGCTGTGCGAGGCAAGTCGGAGCGGGCAGAAAGAAAGCGACAGGTTGGTTGGCTGGCTGGCGGGCAGCCACCCAGGGAACGCCATGCCCTGGCCTGTCCTGGCCGCCGCCTCGCCCTTCCTGCATCTGCCGGCAGGTTGTCATCGGCAGCCTCATCCGGAATGGGATCTGGAGCCGCGGGGGAAGGCCCCCACTGGCCAGCTGGGTGATTCCACCGTGCCGTGCGGGCGTGCCTGCATGCGGGTATGCGGGCATGCGGGCATGGCCGCGGTAGCGTGCTCTGGCATGACTTGGCCATTGGCAGTGGTTCGTCAGACCATCTGCCGCGCCGTGGCCTGTGGCATCATTGGTTCAGGGGTGGTTATTGGGTGGTTATTGAAATCAGAACCAGTCGCCAGACCCCCGCCGAGCCGGCCGGCTTATGGGGCCCACGTTCGTATGGCGGCCGCGACCGCCGCGACCGCCGCAATTCCGCGCAGGGGCTCAGAGTATCGAGGCCGAAAAATCCGCCAGCAAGCCGATTCCGAACGCGGCTCCTCCCGGATCCATGTCATTGGTCATTTGCGCCATTGGGCCGGGACCGGTCGGGATGTCGTACAGTACAAGACCGGCTCATTCCTATCTGATCGGACGTTGAGCTGGCGCGAGCCGAATTCATAGAACCAGCCGAGGACCGCCCGATTATCCCGACTCTGGACGAACAACGGCGTCAAATACACCCACACACCGACACCGACACCGACACCCACAGGCCAGGCATGTGCGGCATCATGGGAACGAGACGCGCTCCTCGCCGCTGAGCTGCAGCCACGATTGCGCAGGAGGGGGGACTGAAGTGCACCTGGCCTATAGGGACCTGGCCTATAGGTCTCGGTGCCTCAGCACGCGATCGCCAGGTCAGGTTCGCGGTCTTGTCTTTTGGTGGGGTCACACAGCACGCCAGCTATACACCACTCCCCCTCCACCCCCCCGAGCGCTCAGTCAAATGCGGGTGCAGGGAACCAAGGGGTCTGAAAGTTCGCTGTGGGATGGGGCGGCATGTGGTGGGATGGGGCGCGACGGGACGGGACGGGATACATGCGAGTATCTGACGGGCCCCCAGCTCCCGCCCAAAAGCCTCGACAGAGCACGATGCGACGCGATGCGGGGCGATGCGATGCGTATCCCATTCTCAACTCTCGGCGGCAAGGCGCGATTCGGCCCAAGTCAAATTCGGCTATCTGGCGACCCTGGGTCATCATTCAACCCGGCCAACATTGCTACTGTCCCGCCCAGTATCCCATCCCATCAACATTGCTATTGTCCCGCCCAGTATCCCATCCCATCCCCCCCCCAATCCAGTCCCGCCGATGCAAGGAAGCCAGGGAAACCAGGCCAGAAAGCGGCGCCTTTCGTCGTTCCGAAAAGAAGAAAGAAAAAAATAAAAATAAAAATAAAAGAAAAAGAAAAAGAAAAAGCAAAAGAAAAAGAAAAAGAAAAAGAAAAAAAGAAAAACCGTAAAGGGCCAAGGTGGTCAAAACGCGGAAGCCGGCCCCCTCAGGCAGTCGACCCGTGCCGGCACAGGATCTTTTCGTACGACGCGATCGTGTCGTCCAGATCCTTGATCACGGCCGCCATCCGGTCCACCTTCTTGCGGAGATCGGCGCTCTCGCGGGCCCCGTCCTCGGCCCGGGTCCGCCACCCGACCACGGTCTCGCGCAGCTCGTCGATCTTGTGCTTGAGCCCGCCGTGGTGGTGGCTGCAGTGGCTGTGGTGGCGGCGGCCCTCGGTCCGCTCCTGCTCCAGCTCCCGCGTCAGCCGGCCGACGTCGGCGCAGAGGCCCGCGTTGTCGAGCTCGAGCTTGTCGGCCCGGCTGCGGAGCCGGTCCGCCTCGTGGTGATAGCGGCTCGCGGCGGCGGCCCCGTCCTCGCTCGCCTGGCGCAGCAGCCCGTTGTCCGCCGCCAGCTTGGCGTTGTGGGC
>JAOYNC020119247.1:0-25530 GCA_025802115.2 Bertia moriformis
AACTGGGCAGGCTGCTCGACGAGAACCTGGCCACGTTGGGGCTCCGCGGCGACGCCGAGGACCCTGGGGTCCGCCGCGAGCTGGCCGCTCCTGGGAATCGGCGGGGCGGCCTGCAAAAGCCACTTGCGCTGGGTCAGGGAGTTCTTGAGCCGGTCATAAAACGGCTTCTCGCCGCCGCCCCGGAACGAGTATCGGATGCACTCTGCGGCCTCGGTCTTGCCCGCCGAGCTCGGGAGGGGTGATCCCGTCCGCAGGGGGAGCTGCTGCTGCTGCGCCGACGGCGGCAGGGGCACGTGGTGGTGGCGGCTAAGCGAGGTCAGACACATCTCGCACGAGAGCATGGACGGATGGTTGTGAAACGTGCAGCTGGGACATTCGATCCACGCCTTGCTGCTGCTGCTGCCGCTGCTGCTGCCGCTGCTGCTGCCGGCGGCGGCGGCAGGGCCCCGCGGCGCCGAGCCGCCATCCCCCGGCCCGGAAGCGCCGCCACTGCTGCCGGCCTGGGTCCGGTTGCTCGCACTTGCCACCGCCGCCTTGAGCACCACCCCGAGCGAGGGCGCCATGCCGCATGACAGACACGCCGGCAGGGGCATGCGCGGGTTCGCCGTCTGGGGGTCGAAGTTCTCCGGCACCGGATTCGAGAAGTAGCAGATCTCGCACACCCAGTTCGCGGCCACGAACTCGGGCACGGGTCCGGCGGGGCTGGCGGTGCGCAAGGCACCGGCCGGCCTCGGCCTTGGCGGGATCGGGATGAGAGTGATTTTCGGCGATGATTTGAGGAAGCGGCCCTGCAGGCTTGTCAGAGAGGGTCGGGGCTGGTAAGAGGGGCCTGCGGCGTACAAGAGAGGCCTGGGGCTATGAGAGGTCTGGGGCTTATGAGACGGCTGGGATTGATAACTGAATAACAGAGGCGCGAGGCTGTGCCGGCCTAAAAAAACATACATAAAAGTCGCAGCTGGCCACGTCCTTGAGGTCGACGGCGGCTGAGTGCTGGCGCGGCTCGGCCTTGTCAACGTAGCAGATCCGATGCGAGGTCAGGTAGACCTGGCCATTCTGCTGCAACGGGAGCTTCTTATCCCTGCGGGCCGGGGTCCTATCAGCTTCTGGCCTGGCGCAGTCTCGTCCTCCTCCTCATCGTCTTTTTCTCCGTCGTCGTCCTCTGCCTCGTCGTCGGGCTCCCCCTGCTGATTGGAAGGACAAAGTTGCCGACCCACCCCTTGTAGAGCCCCACGCTGTCCTGGACAAACAGCAGGTCCTCATCGGAGAGATAGGACGGCCGCAGGGCGGCAGTGAGATGGAGGGGTTTGAGAAACATCTGGCATCCGGCATGCCGGGATGGCAACCTGCTTGGTGAAGAGAAAATGGTCGTTTGTGGGGAGGGGGCGACGACAAAACTCGACAGCCACCAAAGAGATTCGAGAGGACTTGGGAGGACCAGAAGAGACTTGAGAGGACCAGAAGAGACTTGAGAGGACCAAAAGAGACTTGGGAGGACCAGAGAGACTTGATAGGACCAGAAGAGACCAAAAGAGACTTGGAAGAAGCTTGATAGCAGCAAAAGGGCTCGGCAGATTGGTGGTTCTGTCTGGCCCATGTGAAAGCAGGACAGCCAAGGGGCACGTGCAGGCAGCAGCGGCTGGCGGCGCTGTTCTGGCGCTGGCGCGCCTCTCCATTGCCTCCAGCCTCTCTAGCGTCTCTTCTAGCGTCTCTTCTCTAGCATCCCTAGCGTCTCTAGCGTCTAGCGTCTCCAGCGCTGCCTTGTCTCCCTGCCCTTTCTCAGCCGGCACCAGCTGAGTCTGCGGCCTTTCTTTGACTCGGCTGCCGAGTGACTGGTTTTTGTTTTTTTCCTTCTGCCTTTCCCCCCGCTGCGCCACTGCGCCTCTGCGTCTCTCTCTGCCTCTGTTCTCCGTTCACATCCTCACATCCTCACATCCTCTTTTCTCAGACATCCTGAAAGAGCCTCTCGATCCAAATCCGCCCCTGCCGCCTCATCTCCCCCTCCGATACCACGGCCCAGCCAGCCGCGCGCCACTCTCCTCCCCTCGTCAAGTGCTAATCCGATCAGCCAGCTCTTGAGAGATCAAACGGCCGAAAATGAGGTC
Source organism: Bertia moriformis (assembly GCA_025802115.2). Classification (NCBI taxonomy): domain Eukaryota; kingdom Fungi; phylum Ascomycota; class Sordariomycetes; order Coronophorales; family Bertiaceae; genus Bertia; species Bertia moriformis. Next base: position 2,103 of record JAOYNC020119247.1, read on the forward strand.
GGCCGTCCCTCCGCCGCCCGGGGTCACGCCCGGGCCCAGCGCGCCCGGCTACAATTATCACCAGCCCACAGGTGCCAACCCTCTCCTCCTTCTCCCGCCCGTCCCGTCCCGGGCTTCTCTGCTCACTGTCTCTGTTTCAACCAGCGAATCCTGCGTACATCCCCGTCCAAGTCCGACAGAACTTTGGCCACCCGCCTTCCACGGCCCCAGGCAACGAGGCCGCCGCCGCCGCCAACACCACTGGCGCTGCTGCTGCTGCTGCCCCCAGAATGGCCCCCGCTGCCTCCCATCCTCAGATGAGAGCAGGCCAGCAGCACCAGCAGCAGCACCAGCAGCAGCCCCAGCAGCAGCCCCAGCAGCAGCAGAGCAGTGGCGGCCCCTTTGTCTGGCCCGACTCGGTCAGAGACTACGTCCAGCGATCTTTCATGACCGACAATTTCGACCCGACCATCCCGAGGGCCCTGATCGAGGACAAGCTCAAGGAAGTCATTTCATTCTACCGCGACAACAATGCCATGTACACCGTCAACTGGGAGGTCATGCCCCTCCCCCAGGCTCTGGTCAGGGAGGAGCGGGACCGCGTCCAGGCCCCGGCCGCCACCGCTGCCGTCGGCGCCGGCGCCGCCTCCGCTACGCCCCCGGGCTCAGCCCCAGCGTCTGCAGCAGCACCCCCGCCGAGCCATCGTGACCATGGCCATGGCCCTCAGCATCATCTTCACACCGCTACGGCTGGTTCAGGTCTCCCCATCCTCGCGGCCGCTAACCCGCGAAAGCGTAAATCCGGTGACCATCTTGCCCGGGATGACGATCTCCCGTCCTCCGCGCCCCCCTGGCATGCTGCTAACCCTGATCGGCACCACCACCACCACCGCCGCCGCCATCACGACGACAACGACCACGAATACGACGATGGTGACGATGACGACGACAATTACCGCCGCCACCACCGCGCCAGCCTCAAGCACGACCCCAAGCACGGCCTCAAGCACGACCCCAAGCACGGCCTCAAGCTCGACCTCAGGCCCGGCCACGGCCAGCCCCACAGCCGGCCGTCCATCGACCGCGACCCCTCTTTCTCTGACCGCGCCCGCCCCGGCACGGACGCGTCGCCGCCGCCGCTCGGGCAGAAATCCAGTAAGTTGACCAAGTCGGAAAAGCGGCAGCGCCGGCTCGACGGCGGGTACAAGTCCGCGTACCGGACCCCCACCCCCCCGCCCTCGCTCGGGCCCGTGGTCGGCACGTGCCCGGTCCTGGAGAAGAAGTATCTCCGGCTCACGGCCCCTCCCATCCCATCGTCGGTCCGGCCCGAGCACGTCCTGCGCCAGACCCTCGACCTGCTCAAGAAGAAGTGGCGGACCGAGGGCAACTACTCTTACATCTGCGACCAGTTCAAGTCAATGCGGCAGGACCTGACGGTCCAGCGGATCCGCAACGACTTCACCGTGTCCGTGTACGAGATCCACGCCCGGATCGCGCTCGAGAAGGCGGATCTCGGTGAGTATAACCAGTGCCAGACCCAGCTGCGGTCGCTGTACGGGCTCGGCCTGGTCGGCAACCAGGTCGAGTTCAAGGCCTACCGGATCCTGTACTTCATCCACACCGCCAACCGGATCGGGCTCAACGAGGCCCTGGCAGATCTAACCCCCGCAGAGAAGGACGCGGACCCGATCCGGCACGCGATCGGGGTCCGGTCCGCGCTGGCGCTCGGCAACTACCACCGGTTCTTCCGGCTCTACCTCGACACCCCTAACATGGGTGCCTATCTGATGGACATGTTTGTCGTGCGCGAGCGGCTGGCCGGCCTGTGCACCATCTTCAAGTCGTGGGTCTCCTTCTTTTTCCAGCCCGCCCCTCCCCCCCTCTCCCCTGGCTCTCCCCCCCTCCCCCACCCCGCGCATGCAGCAACGGCTGACCAATCCCCCCGTCAATCATCAACCCACAGGTATAAGCCGGACTTGAAGTTGCGAGTGATCACCGAAGAGCTCGGCTTCGAGTCCGACACGGATGCGGCCCAGTTCATCATCGAGTACGGCGGCCAGCATCTCCTCGAGGAACACGCCGATAAGGGCATAGTTGTCAAGGCCCAGGAGGCGGGCCAGCTTTTCGAGCTCGCGAGGGCCAATGCCTTCCGTACCGTCGATATCAAGGGCCAGATTTAGTCAGACCCGACCATTCTATTCATTCCGGATCCTGCCGATTATTTCGTCTGGTTTCTTTTTTCCCCTTTCATGATGATCACTGCCTGGTCTGGCCGCATTTCTCTCGTGATGTCTTCTTTTTCTTTCCTTCATTTTACCACCGGTCCGCGCCGATGCCGTCTCTGCACGCCCCCGACGCCCCCCGACGCGCCCTTGACGGCCCCGACGACCCCTGACGGTCCCTGACCCGCGATTCTGGAAGCCGACCATGCAGGCCTCGTAGTAGTCTCTTCTCTCCTCAACTGGCCCGCCACTAGGCCTGCCGTGAGACATGATGCCGCAAGAGCATGTTTCTCAACGACGCTAAGAATTGGCAGCTTGTCTACTAGCCAATCTCCAGTCCGGTACCGCGTCCTCTTGGGGCCCAAGCTCTAACGATCTCTACCACTCACCGAGTTCACTCGCTATCGGCCAGGCCGAGGCCGCTCGGCAGTGGCCGCCAAAAGCCGCACCAGCCCGCGGAGCACAAGGTATCCCGATAAGTCATAGCCACTGACCAGCAACTTGAATCATGAGGCATGCCCTGATCGGATGGCTGTGCCGAGTGTCGGCGGTGTTGGTTGGCTGCGATCTCTCGTGGTTGGGGTTGGCCGCCATCCGTGACCAATCCTGGCCACGGCCACCTGATCGTTTGTAATTCTGCTTTTTCTTGTCCCGAGATCTCGCCGTCATCTCGGAGCACGGATCCGTCCGTCACAATACTCACCTACACAGCTGCGACGTTCCATGGGGGAAGTCGGAGAAAAGGGAGCAGGGGGGGACATGGCCGGAGGATGGGGCTATAGGGGTGACTCGCAACCGGTTGGATTCTAGGGGAGGGTAGGACTGACTGCTTATCTGGTTGGCACTTACTTAACTTGGCCCCGCTTTCCTCACTTCCCCCCCATCTCAATGACCGTAGTATGGCAGCAGCGGGCCCTGGATGCTAGCCATGATTTGGATCCCCCAATCTCAGCGGCGTTCCAAACACATGCGAATCTACTTGAGGAGTTATCTTGTTAAAGACATCTGCTTGTTAGAATCTGGCTGTCGAGAGGGGGGGGGCTAGTGCCGGTGGGCGTGGAAACGAGCGTGTCAGACTGCTGCTGCTGCTGCGAGGGGGGGGGGCTCCCGAGTGTTTTTGGCCATTATAGTGTTGCTATTTGACTGCCGAGGGGGCCCTCGTGGGTACCGGTGACCGTCAGGGTCTGCGTGTTGGAATCTGGATGTCTGGTCTGGCCGCTGGGAGGAGTTCCCGGTGCCGGTGCCTGCCGGTGTCTTCCGGTGCCTTCCGGTGCCTGCCAGTGCCTGCCGGAACGTGTCTCGGGCCGCGGCAGCTGTGAGGGGTTCGGTCCATGGTGCCGGTGAGTGACGATCAGAATCCGCCTATTTGACCGCCGAGCGGGGTTCCCACCCGGAGACTGAGAATGTGCGTATCAGGCTGTTGGGAGGGGTCCTCGATATCGGCTATTACAAGAGTACCTATTTGATCGCTGGTATTTCACACCGCCGGTAGGGGTCCCCGGTATCATCAGACTGCAAGAGTAGCTATTTATCGGAGATTACAAGAGGGTGCCTATGAGACCGCTGGCAGGGGTGCCGGGTATCGGAGACTGCAAGAGTCTATCCACTTGACTGCGGAGAGTGGCGGTGGCTACTAAATCTGTCTATCTGACTGCCGAGCGGGGTCTATAACCGGGCACTACCAGAGTCCGGCTACTTCGGCGGGGGGAGCCGGGTCTCGTCCTGCCGACCGCCATATCCCACATGCCGGACTGCTGCGAAGAACTGTCTGGGCCAGCGGCTAACCACGTCAACATGTGAAGAGACGATATTGGCACCCCCGCCTGACAACCAGATTCTGTACTGACAGCGGCGGGTGGAAGATGATCTGCAGGGTCTCGCATACGATTTTTTTCCAAGTAGGAGGTATGCTGCGGGGCAGGGGGGGCCTTGTAGATGGATGCCAATCTCGGAGTGGGCGGTGTGCTGTCAGGTAGGCGTATCGGGTGTGAGGGCTCCGGTTGCCATCTGGGTGTGCCACCCTTACGCAGGTTGCTTGCTTGTGGCCTCTAATGTCCCTGGGGGTGGGATACGTGTGCTGGATGCTGATTTATCGGGAGGGGGGCTTTGGACTGAGAAGGATATCTGTTGCAAGTCGTGAACCGCCCCCCTCCGGATCCATCTCCCTTTTCCAAGCGGGATAGCATAGTCTACCTGGACAGAGTCGGATAACCTGCCATGTCTCCTCCGAGCGGGACTCTCCGAGGAGGTTGATATACCCATCTGCTGCTTCCCCGGAGCGGGATGTGGGTGAGTGTGTTTTATCAACGTCTCTCAGTCATGTGTTTCAGTAACGACTCTGGGTTATGTGAGGGCGCTGCTTCCCCGGAGCGGGATGTGTGTCTCAGCTTTATTGATTGATGGGAATAGCTTCCGCATCGCATCGCACAACACGGTGTGCAGATGGCGACTGTAGAGGGGGGAGGCTGCGTCATGAGGATTCGGCCAATCTACGTGAGGGGTATAGATCCGCCGGTACGGGGGGGTGCCGTTTCAGGAGGAGGGGCAGCAGCAGCCGGCGCGGCCAGGCTCCGGAGCTGGTTGGATTTGTGGTGCCCCTTGCATGAGGGGGTGGGACGAGGACTATGGACCAGGGACTGGGGATCAGGGAACAGGGACCATGGGACCGGACGGGTGAGATTAAGGTTTCTGCACATTCTTTTGTTGGTGGTGTGTGGAGTTTTTTTTGTATATAGCGCCGTTTTTTTGCCCAGTCTGGACGTCCCTGAGTGCGTGGGCTGGGCTGAATTGGGAAGGTGATGTGGAACGGAGGGGGATTTAAAATCGTGCGACTGGTGGTGTGGTAGGGCCGTAGACGCGAGAAGGGGGGGCCGCAGGGCGCGGGAGTGTAACGGCGGGAGGGGAGGCAGCAGTGCTCGCTCGGGGAGGTGAGGGGGAGTTATCGTGACGGTGGGGTGGTGGTGGCGGTAGTGCCGGTGGTGTGGTGGTTGGTGGTGGGGTGTGTGGTGGTGGCGGCAGCGGTCTCCGGGAAGCGAAATTGCGCAGGACGTTTGTGCGCATGGGAGGACCCTGCCATGACGTGATGGCATAGCATCGCTGATAGATGCAGGTCGTCATGTCCCATCGTGGGTTCACATTCGTACCCAGCGTGTCGGGTAGCTGGCTGGCTGGCTGGCTGGCTGACTGGCTGGCTGGTAGCTGGCGGGCTGGTGAGACTCGGGCCATACTCGGGCCGGGTGGCTCAAGTCCGGATGGAGAGCATGGGCTGCTGATTTTTTTTCATTTTTGGTTTTTTTTTTGCGGTCATGCTGTCCGCGTGGCGCTATCTAGTGGCCGTGGCTGGATTTTGGTTGTGCCGCAGCCCAGGTCGTGGTCGGGGGTCGGCTGAGGGGGGCCGATCGTCCTTGGCGCACCAGGTCCCCCTCGACGCGGATCGGGTGAGATGGATGAGGTGAGTGATGGCGAAAAGGCCAAACGGCATGAAGCATAAACGTCATGGCCGGCCGGAAGATGGCGTCCGCCGCGGCCAAGTGCGGCATGCGGATCGAGAAGAAGGCTCAGATAGTACCAGAGAAAAGGGGGGATCCGACCTGAGGCAATCATGATGCGGCAGGTTCCACCGGGGGCGGACAGACGGCCTCCAGAGGACGCTGGGCCGGGCAGGTGGTGAAATGGATTGACCAGCACCCCGGGTGCTGGGGCGCCGCATCCGCGCATCCGCAGCAGCTTGTCGGCGCTCGTGCGGGCGGGGATCGGGCCGGCCACGGGATCGCCACACCGATCATGGCCGATAGGGGGAACCGAGCCGAGCGGCAGCTCATGAGGGCAATACAGTCAACGCAACATGGCCATGAGCCGCCGAGCTGAGGAAAAAAAAAAAAAAGGTGGTCGACGACGAGAAAAGGGCGGCCGAATGAATGAGCAGAGCCAAGCTCGGCGCGGTTTGGACCGACCCTTCCTCGATCACCTAGGCCATGGGCAGCCCCCAGGAGCAACAAGACAGGCGGAGCTGACGGAGCTGGCCGTGGTGGCGTGTGCCTGGCCTGGCTGTCATTTGCTGACCGGGCCGCCCCGTGACGACGAGGCGTCGCCGCGCACGCTCAGGGCAGACAGCGTGGTCGACGTCGACCCCAACGCGACCGACTGATCAGCAGCCGACGGTATCCCGCCCTCAGGCCGGGGTCCACTCCCCGTCTCCACTCGCGGTCTCCAAACCTGCTTGCGGATGTGGTGATCTGGCGAGGCAGGCGGCCGATGCGCGCGCTTGAGCCAAGTGAGGTCATGTGTGATCTGATCCCGCCGGCGATGATTCCCCTGGCCAGACCGCAGGCCCCCTTTTTGGTGCTTGTTTTTTGTTTGACGGCGTCACGGCTCTGGGGGTAGGTGGGCATGGACGAGGGCGAGCGGACGGACGCATGTTGGCCACACTGGTCCGGCATGGCCGACTGACGGTTGATCAGTCAAGAGACTGCATGATGATGGCAGACGTCTTCCTCCTGCTTTCCCACCTCGTCCCCTGGCCACCTCTTCCCCTGCCTGCCACGGTGCATGCTTATGTTGCATGGACTGCATGGAGATTTGAAAACAAGATGTGCCCTGTCAGAGGCCCGGCCTGGCCCGGCCCAGGCTGGGCTGGGCTGGCCTTGGCGCCCGAGTCCCCCTCTCTCTCCTCCAAGTGTCTCGGCTCGAGTTTGGGCCGGTTTGATTGTGGATCGGCACCGTCGTGGTCATGGTCGTGGCTGTGGTTGTCAGCGGGCCGTCCGATTACCGGCCTTGGGCTCCCTCTCAACCTTGCACCTCGGCCTCGATCGACCCGCTCTTGAGAAGAAGAAGGAGAAGAAGAAGGAGAAGAAGAAGAAGAAGGAGAAGGAGAAGGAGAAGAAGAAGGAGAAGGAGAAGGAGAAGAAGAAGAAGAAGAAGAATAATAATAATAATAAGAACAAGAAGGAGAGGAACATGAAGAACATGAAGAACATGAAGAGCATGAAGAACATGAAGAACAAGAAGAACATGAAGAACAAGAAGAGACCAAGAGCATCCGAGACCGTCGATTTGCACCCACCAGCCAGCGACTTCTCAATCAGGCCTGGCCGCCACCGCCACCACTCTAGAGAGAGGCCGGATTCGCCGGCTCCTCGGATCAATTCGGTTCGGTCCAGATCATGTCACGGGCTCGCAACGCCATGCCACGCCACGCCACCCCCCGGCCCGGCCCACCTCGTTCGAACCTCTTTTTGCTGGGGGGGCGGTGCGGGTTGGGGGTCGGGGTACCGTACGAATTAGGCCTCGTGTGGACGGGCGGCGAACTCGCAAACCAGCCAGCCAGCCGGCCAGCAGGCAAGCGCCGGCTGGAATTTGCAATTCTGCCCTGTTTATTATTATTTCCCTGACACGGAAGCACACGCCCGGCGGACACAGACCCTGTGGGCACGCTTGGTGGAGGGGTAAAAAATCGTCCGAGAGAGCTCTCTCTCCTCCCTTCTCCTCCTCCCTCCGACCAGAGCCCCGTCCGACCAAGTCTCTCCTCCGACTGGTGGTTCCCATCCCACTTTCTCGACGCCTGCATCGATCGGCACAGTTCGCCGGCCCGGCCCAGGCTTTTTCCTATCCAATCCGTCAATCCAGTCCGCCAGGCCAGTCCACCCAGCTCAGCTCAGCTCAGCCGAGCGGCCGTCTCGGTCTCCGGCCACACCTGAGAAAAGAAAGCTTGCAGCCTGCAGCGTGCACTCAATTGTATCCGGGGACTGCAGCCTGCAAGATCCAGAGGTAGAGCCAGAATCGACAGCAGTCCCAGCAGCAGGGCCAGGAAACACGCTCGACAGGGATCTCAAGCCCAGGTCCGTCCGTCCATCTGGCTGGCTGGCTGCCCACCCGCCAGGCCAGGCCGGCCATTCCGTCCCGGCCATCCCGGCCCATCCCAGCCCATCAACCCAGAGACTGGCCCCGGGGCGAGAATAGACAAGAAGAAAAGAAGCCGAAAACACGGGCCGACGAAGCATTTCGGTCGTTGGCAGGGGGCCCCCTCAAAAAACAGCCACCACGCTGCCTGCCCTGCACCAACCACTCTCTCTGCCTGCCTTGCACCAACCACTCTCTCTGCCTGCCCTGCACCAACCACTCTGGACCCACGACCCTCACCCTCGCCCTCTAGAACCCACACGGGCCCACACCCACTCCTACACCTCCACCCCCCCACCCCCACCGCACGCGCCTGACTGCTTCCACGCCCTTGTCAGAAGCATGATTGACCAGTGACCAGTGACCAGCCGGCTCGGAATCATCATCATCGGCAAGGCTCGGGGTCGACCTTTAATCAATACCTATTGCTTGCGGCGGCCTGCCTGGTCCACACGGTAGCACGGCGGCAGCAGAAGCAGCAGCAGCAGCAGCGAGAAGCGAGAGCGGGAAGCGAGAGAACTCGGCTCGCGCCCGGCCGTCGCGCCCAAACGGCTGGACGTCAAGGGGGAGCGATTTTTTCCCTTTTTTTTCCATCTTCCATCTTCGAATTTTCTTTTTTTAATTTTTAAATTTCCTCATCAATTTCCCTGGCCACATCTTCTCTCCGGGCCCCGAACCACCACCACCACCACCACCGCCACCCCGCGGCTCGCATCGTTGACCAGCACCATCTCCACTACCATCACCACCACCACCACTACTACCATCACCATCACCATTACGATTACATCGGCCAGCGCAGTCTGCATTCCGGCCTGCCTTGCGGTCCTGAGGATCATTTTTATATCTTCATTTTTTACTTGCGCTGCCCCCCGCCTCCTGCGAACCAACGCAGCAGAAAATCCCCACCCGGCCCGGCGGCGCGCATCGTCGCACACGGTCCGGCCGGCCACCTTGCCGTCACCTTGGTTGATGACGGCCTGCTCGGGCAAAAAGAGCGATAGCCTGCCGACGGTCTATTGTAGCGACGTGGCAAATAGTAGCACAGGATGAAGGTTGGTCCGCCCCTCTCTTGTTCTCCTCGCTCTCGCCCTCCCCAAGTACCACCACTCCCCCAATCTCCAGTGGGATATGTTCTCCTGTATATGCTGCTGCTGCTGCAAGGCCCGCTGCCATTGCGCCTGCTTGCCGTCGCCCTCGCCAAAAAGAAGGGCTAGACCTGCGGCTGCCCGAAGCGAGCGCGCCTGCACGCGCGCGTGACGCCGAGATTCTCAGAGGGCTCGGAGCAGTCATCTCTGGTCGAACCACTGGCGTATAACCCTAACCATAACGACTACCACCACCACCACCAATCCTATCCTCCGCTCGCCTGCCTGCCTGCTCTATTCTCTACCGCCCGCTCTATTCTCCACCCCCCATGCCGGTCCGCGTGGGGGGGAGGGGCATGCCACTCGGGCTCGTCAACGTGTCAGCTAACAGCCATGGGTCTCCTCCAGGCGCTTCGTCGCTCCATCAAGGGCGAGAAGGACGGAGGGGCAGCAGTCAGGCCTCAAATCTCCATCGCTCCCAAATCAGCCGTCGCAATCGTACCGCCAAAAAAGGTTTGGTTCCCTGGTTCCCTGGTCCCGTGGTTCCCTGGTTCTCTGGTGGGCTGGCCCCCCAATGTCCCAACCCCCTAATCCGAGTCTTTTTTCCCCCCTGATTGGCGCCCCAGGTCCTTGGAGACGGAGCCAGCGCTGACTCCTTTTGCCTGCTGCCAGGTTATCCGAGCCCTCTACGATTATGCGGCATCCAACAGCCAAGAATTGAGTTTCTCCCGAGGCGACTTCTTCCACGTGATCGGGCGAGAGAACGACCCGGACTGGTACGAGGCCTGCAACCCGGCCCTGCCCGACGCCCGCGGCCTCGTCCCGGTCAACTTCTTCCAGTCGCTGGGCCGCACCGAGCGCGACAGCGGCCAGTCCGACCCCGGCCGGTCGATCGGGTCCAAGAACGTCGACCACGACTCCGGATACGGCGAGGGAGCGGCGGCGCCGATGACATCGCCGCTGCCGGCCGGCGCGGCCGGCGCGACCGCCAGCCCCGGCGCGGCCACTCCCGGCTCGCGCATGTCCCGGGGCGGCGGCGGCAGATCCGGCGCCATGGTGTACGGCATCGTCATGTACGACTTCAAGGCAGAGCGGGCCGACGAGCTGGAGGCCAAGGCCGGCGAGGCCATCATCGTGATCGCGCAGTCGAACCCCGAGTGGTTCGTGGCCAAGCCGATTGGAAGGCTGGGCGGGCCCGGCCTGATCCCGGTCTCGTTCATCGAGATACGGGATATGGCCACCAACAAGGCGGTCGAGGACCCGGCCGCGGCCATCCGAGCAGCCGGCGTGCCCAAGGTGGAGGAGTGGAAGAAGATGGTGGCCACGTACAAGGAGAGCAGCATCACGCTGGGCAAGTTTGAATCGCCCCAGACGCAGCAGATGCAGCAGATGCAGCAGACGCCGCCGCAGATGCAGCCGCCGCCGCAGCAGCTGCAGTATATGCAGCAGCGCCAGTCGCTCGAGCAGGGCATGGACCGGCTGAGTGTGCAGCCGAGCATGCGGCAGCAGCAGCAGCAAGCGCAGAGCCCGATCAACAGCTCATTCGTAAGTATTTTTCTTATCTATTCCCCTTTTGGTGGTCATCATACCCTACCGACTATGGCCTGCCGATTCTGACTTGCGTCCAGACTCTTCAGCCCAGTCCCCAGCTTTCGCACCGCGCCCAGTCCTCTCCACAGTCCAGCCCTCAAGTACCGAACACGCCCCCCACCTCGACCGAGCTGTATGCCCCGGTTCGGGCCCGGATACCGCGGTACTGCTTCGCCGAGGATAAGTACTGGTTTGTGATCGAGGCCGAACTGGAGGATGGCCGGCACTGGGAACTGTCACGGTACTACGAGGACTTTTACGACTTCCAGATCGCCCTCCTGACCGAGTTCCCGGCCGAGGCCGGCAACGCCGGCAGCCAGAAGCGGACGCTGCCGTACATGCCCGGGCCGGTCAACATCGTGACCGACGCCATCACCGAGGGCCGGCTGCACAACCTGGACGCATACGTCAAGAACCTGCTCTCGCAGCCGGACTACATCTCGAGATGCAACCTGGTCCGGCAGTTCTTCGCCCCGCGGGAGGGGGACTATGAGATAGACCCGAACGCCGGCGAGGACTACCGGTGGTCGGGCGGGTCGGCCCAGTCCGGGTCCGACTCGGCCGCAGACCCGACCGCATCGAGGCAGCCATCGGGCAATGATCTTAACGGCAATGGGTATCCGGCGGGGGCGGGGGCGGCGGCAGGCAGGCCGGCGATGCCGGCGAACGGGCAGCAAGGTAAGAGAGATATACACCTGTCTCTTCTTTTTTTTTTTTTTCTTCCCCGCTTACTGACCTACTTCTCTCCCTTAGCCATGAAGATCAAGCTGTGGTTCAATGACGAGTTTATCGCAATCCGGGCCCCATCCGACATAGAGTTCCAACAGCTCTGGGAAAAGATCCGGGACCGGCTCAAGATCGGGCCCAACGACGACATTGCCCTGATGTACAAGGACGAGTCCACCGGCGATAAGCTCAGCCTGATGAGCGACAACGACCTCTTCATGGCGATCAGTCGCAACGAGAAGCTGGTTCTGTTTGTCGAGCTGGTGTAGCCGGTCCGTCTGCGGAGTCCTCGGGAGTCTTTGCCGGTGGTCGGGGGGCAGCAGCGGGGCAGCAGGCTACCAGTTGGGGTTCTCGCGCGCGCGCACGCAACCACCAACGCGCCCATACACCCCGTACACCATACAACTTCATTCTCTTGGCCGTCGCTCCGCTGTACGCCATACACAGGCACAAGCGCCGGCAACTTTTTTGTCACCATCTGGGGTCGTTTCGGTACTCGAGATTCTACACGGCCACATAATGAATCATGCCACGAGCAGTCATCACCCGGGGGGGAGGGGCGGGGGAACAGGAAGGCAGGCAGGACTGGGCTGGAACGGATCGATGACGAGGCCGAGGGGAAAAAAAACCAATCGAAAGGAAAAGGAAAAAAAACACGCCACCAGAAAGGGGGTGTGGCGCTCGGGTTGGGAACCAGGTTGACGAGGGATCGAGGACGCGACGCGACGACATGACGGCCTTTTTTTTGTCCTCGAGCAATCTCTATTTCCACCGCCACCTACCTCACCTATCAGCTGCCCACTCGGTCTCGGATGTTTCGCCGTCTGCCTCGCGATCGGCGGTCGGGCTCGCGACGCCAAAGGTTGGATACGGATGAGATGGCTATCATATTATATACAGGTTGTCGCGATGCCGGCAGGGGTGCGGATTGAACCGGCACGGGCACGGACGCGGATGCGGGCACGGACACGACGGACACGCATGTGGTTGGGTCGGATCTGACTTGGCGATCTCTATTCGTCTTGGCTTTGGGGCAGGGCGGCTGGCTTTAATTGCCTCTATTTCTGAAGTGGTTGGCTACTTTTACCTTGTGTATTCGGGATAGGGTGGTGACGTCTGGCTCAAGTCTGGCTCTGGTCTTGTCTGGCCTGGGCTTTTCCCTGCCATGTCCTGGCCTTGGCTTCTTCCCTGGCCCGGCCTGGCCGGCCTGCTTCCCGCCCAGCCTGATTGTGAGGCGGCAGCGCGCAGGCTTCCTTTCGCATCGTCCATGTATCAGAAATGACGGCAATCCTGCTGAATTGCAGTCTGTGGCCGAGCGAGCCGGGCCGGCACCAAGTTCTGTGCCGTAGCGCAGCCCCCCCTCCAGTGCTGAGCGCGCAGCAGTTATAGTTACGTGAGGAGCCCTGCCGGCCTGGCCAGGGCTGGGCCTGGTGGAGTGCCTGTCGTGGGAGAACCACGCCGGCCTGGCTCGCGATCCTACCTCGGCTCCTGCGACAGACAGGAGGGTTCCGACCATGGCCAGCCACAAGGCCGCGCCGCATAGCAGTTGCATACCACGTCCTCCCTCCCTCCCTCACATCTGGTATGTAACTACTTTAGAAATTATCATCTCGGTCCGGAGGGATTATAAAGATGAGAAATCTGATCATGGCCTGGAGAGCAGCGTCGCATACCCCCCCCTTCTCTCGGGGCTCGGGCTATTATAGTCATATACAAGTCATAACCTCAGTCTCGATCTCAGTCTTGATCTCGGGCGCCGAGCCGCATCGGAACCACGTACCAACGACCCCCTTCAACTCCTGGGTGCTTCAGGCATGATGAGAAATTCATTCGCGGCCTGGCGGCCCGAGTCGCAACGCTGATGATATATACCATGCCAAGCCCGCCTCCCCCCCCGTTCCGCGCCGTCGTTATACTATACTATCCCCTCCCCCTTGCTGCCCAGACTCGATTTCGAGTGGCGTCGTGAGTGCGGTGGGCTACTTACTGCTAGTGACTAACCTAACTAGCCCCGATACGACAACGTCATGTAAACTCGCGGCGCGTGAGGGTAGGGAGAAATGAGGGCGAGAGAACTCGGTCACCCGGTACGATGCCAATCGCTTCAGTTTCAGTTCCGAATTACTACCTCCCCCAGGGGAGCAGCGTTCTGCATGCATGTCTAGCACACACAACCGCGACGGAAAAAAAGAAAAGCCAGAGCGGGCCCGCCGTCCTCGCACCGCCCCCTATACCGCCCCGTCCCATCGCTCCCTATACCACCCCCTCCCGTTGCTCCCCCTATCGCCCCCTCCCTCCGCCCCTCCCTCCGGCCCCTCCTATCGCCCCTCCTATCGCCCCTTATACCGCCTACCTGCCGCCCCCTCACGCCACAATATGGGTCGACATGTGCTCGACCGCCTCCCGGATAGTCCGCAGCAGCGTCGGCCGGTCGCTGCAAAACGGGCACTCTACTGGTCCATCGTACGACGAGGCGGGCCCGAGACCCGCCGGGGCCGGTCCGGCATGCTGCTGCGAGGCCAATCGTGGGACCGAGGCCGAGGGCGACGGCGACGGCGCCGCCGCATCCGATTCCTGACCCCCCTGGTCATCCTCCACATCTCCACCCCCCCCAGCCTGCCCGGCCCGCCTCTGCTGCTGGCCCTGCTGCGACGGACCCACGAGGTGGCAATGGAGCCCAGCCGAGAAGGTCGCGTCCGGGCCCATGGCGCTGGCCTGGCCTTGGCCGTACATGCCGGCGGCAGCATTGCCAAGATCAGGCGCGCTGGGGCTGGCGTCGAGCGGGCGCAGGAGCTCGCTGCGGACCCGGGCGCAGCTGTCGAGGCCGACCTCGACATTGGCCAGGCTCAGGAGCGCGTCTCGGATAGAAATGGCACTAGTCGCGGCCGACACAGGCATAATACGCCGCACAAGGTCGATAAGAGGGGCGACGTCCTCGGCCAGGTTACCGATTACGTCGTGGTCGTTATTATCAAGACGGCGGTCGTCGCTGCCGTCGTTATCGTCGTTACTGTTGTTGTCACCGTTGTCGCCGGCTGGGGTTGCCATAGTGGCTATAGTAGCCGCGGTGGCCGTGGCGGGGTTGGCGGGAGGCTGGGGGGCGTTTGCAGGTGGGGCCTGGCCGGCCGGCCGCCCGGCTAGCAAGAGTCCGTACCTCCGCTTGAACCGGTGGATCCAGCCGGACGAGAACTCGGGCGGGTTCGGCTCAGCCTGGTACTGCGGCAGTGACGCGAATACGAGCCGGGCCTGGTCGGCGACCTCCTCGTTGGTGGGAGCCCGGCCCGATGCCGCCTGGGCCTGCCGGTACCAGGCCAGCACGAGGCGCTCGACCTCGGGCCAGTTTCCGAACCGGAGCCGTGAGCCAGCCAGGTGGGGGCCGGCGCTGCCGTCGAGCCGAGCGTACTTGCTGCTGAGCGAGTGTGAGACCGTGCTTTGGCTGATTGTGTAGCCGAACTGGAGCTGGAACCAGTCAATGCAAGCCCGATGCGAGGGCCGGGCCGGCTGGGAGAAGGCCCAGCTGCGGAGGGCGCGACGCTGCTGGAGGGTTAGGGAGACGCGCTCCCGGGTGGGCGGGGCAGCCGGGGTAGCCGCGAGGGCCGCGGTCACAGCAGGGGCAGAGGCAGGGGCCGCGGCAGGGGCCGCGGCAGGGGCCGCGGCAGCAGCCATCATGGAAGCAGGGCTTGGCGCGATCCCGGCCACTGCAGTCCTGGTGACATCCGCAGCCGCAGCTGCCATGGCGGCCGGCATTGTGGCAATGCCGCTGGCCATGTTGGGCTGGCCATTCTGCCCGGTCTCGATCTTGCCGTTGATCCCAGCATCTGGCCCGAGAGCCTCCTCCTGGCCGGCGTACCGGCCGGCGTACTGGCCGGCATCTTGCTGTTCACTCCCGCCGCCCTCATATGCCGATCCATATATCGAGCCATACGTCGATCCTCCCGTCGACTGGTACGCCGACGCCCTTCCATCCGAGTCCAGGTTCGAAGAGCCGAAAGAGGATGAGCTGGGGGCCAGATGGCCCAGCCAGAGGCCGGCCGCTGCCGGGGTGTTTGCGGTAGGGCTGGTCACCGACAAAATGGGAAGTAGGTGGGTGTCGGTAGCGGCCGAGCAGTGGTGAGCAGACTGCGACGGCTGCGGGTGCGGGTGCAGCTGAGACTCCTGCTGCGGCTGGAGATTGGAGCCCGCCATGTCAGCCTGAGCCGCGAAACACAGCCGGAGGGAAGAAGGAGGGTGATGGATAAGGGAAGAAGGAGGGTAGGAAGAAGGAGGGTAGGAAAAAGGAGGGTAGGAAAAAGGAGGGTGGGAAAATGAAGGGTGGGAAGGGTAGTGGGTGGGAGGGCCGCGGATTGTTGCGGTCTCTTGGCGGAGTAGGGCACAAAGTGCCAGAAGCAGAGCCGGAGGCAGAGATGGGGCGGATGCCGGAGCGCAAGAGCGGACAAGAACAGGATTGATAGAGAAAAAAAATCCGAGAGAAAAAAAACCTGATCCGTGGCCGAGGTCAGAATAGTGCATGGGGATGGGTGAGAGTCAAAGAAAGTTGGGCCAAAATTCCTTCGCCTCTTTTCGAGGGTGTGCAAACCTCCAAGGCTGAATCCCAAGGCTGGGTGCAAAGGCTGAGAGTTAAATCCCAAGGCTGGGTGCAAAGGCTAAGAGTGAGGAGTGGGCCACCTCGGTTGCCGGAGTAGGAAACCGCAGTGGCTGCTGGTGGGGGCACGGGAAAAGCTCATTAGCCCCGTGGCGCGCCGGCACAGGCCCGGGCGGGATGGAGCACGGAGGGGGGCCGATTCCGAGCGGCGCACAGCTGGCCAGGAGCTGGTGGGTCACGTGATCTAGTAGGGTAACACGTAGGTGATAACTTAAATATAAAGGAATTTAGATTATAGACGACCTATTATGTTATAGCTAGCCTTGGTCTTGATAAAGTAAGTAGCGAGGACTTGGCGACTATAGTAATAAGTACTACGAGGCCTGCGAGGACCGCGGCCTATAGGCCGTGGGACTCCTCTGCACCCCTCCTTACTATAACTAGGACGTAGTACGAATGCCTATACCGAGCTAATTTGTGAGTCGGCAGGTAACCACTGGTCCGATCAAGTGGCAGATATAAACACAACTCCTGTTTTTTTTGATAAAAATAATCCCTGGCACGCCTGCCGAATGTGGCACGCCTGCTGACTCTGGCACGCCTGTCGAGTCTTGCCATCTACTACTCCTACTACTGATCAGGCCTCTGAAGCCTAGCCCTGGGTCTTTTTGTGCGTCTGTGCAAACAAAGGGCACGAAAAGCTCTCAGGTTGGCCAGTCTAGAGAAACCACGGCCACAAGAAAGCATCGCCAAGTGACACCACTGCCAAAGAGACACCACAGCCAAGACCAAGAGACCCCAGGCCCACCCTCAAAAAGAGCCTCGGCCAGGGCTGGCCGAGGCTGCAAAAAAAAATGGCCAGCCAGGACGACGCCAATGGCCACATATCCCGCGCCATCCACCACCTGCGCTGCGCCGCCGCCATCCTCCGCCGCCGAGACCTCGACAGCCATGGCAGCAGCGACTGCGACCTCGACAGCCATGGCAGCAGCGACTGCGACCGCGACAATGCCAATGCCAATGCCAATGCCAATGCTGAATACCACCGCCTCGACAGCGACAATGCCAAAGCCCACACCGCATACTGCCACGCCCGCCGCCACCAACGCGACAGCAGCCACCGCGCCCGCGCGCTGCCAGGCCCCCGACCACACCGGCTCCTCTCCCCGAGTCCTGTCCCCTCGTCCGCCGACCGCCGGCAGGAGCGCCACTCCAAAGCGCAGTCCAGGCCGGCTGCCCACAGCAAGGCCGCCGCGCCCCGGGCCATGGCCGCGGTGCCGTTGCCGACGACAGCAGCAAAGAAAGGAGTCCCCACTCGTGCGGCCGGGCTCTCGAGGGCCGCCATCGAGGCGTACCGCCACACCGGCTGCCACGTCGGCCTGGCCTCGCCTAGCTACGATGCGGCGCCCGTCAGGCCCCATCCGGCGCAGTCAGCGGACGAGGGCGACCGTCTGAGCGGTGTGCCATCCGGGCCAGCGTCAGCATCAGCGTCGGCGTCAGGGTCGGCGTCGGAGTCGGCGTCAGGGTCGGCGTCAGGGTCGGCGTCGGCGTCGGTATCGGCATCGGCGTCTGCATCGGCGTCGGCGTCAGTATCGGCACGGCATCGGCGCCAGCATCAGAATCAGGGTCTCCGCTGTCTGAAGCTGGGAACAAGAGGGGCGGAGGGGCATAAGGCAGAGGAGGGGCGGGTGGGCCGGAAGGGCAAGAGAAAAGACGAAGAAGCAGGAGGAAGTGGTAGTTATGGATCGGGAGCAGCGGCATCAGAAGCAAGATGCGGCGATGACGGTGGCCAAAGCCGAC
The DNA here is from genome assembly GCA_025802115.2 of Bertia moriformis. Taxonomy (NCBI): domain Eukaryota; kingdom Fungi; phylum Ascomycota; class Sordariomycetes; order Coronophorales; family Bertiaceae; genus Bertia; species Bertia moriformis. The sequence continues at coordinate 19,988 of JAOYNC020119247.1, forward strand.
GTGGGAGTCGATCACGTCGATCGGGACGAGGAGAAGAGCAACCGGGACAAGAAGAAGAGCGGCCGGGCCGAGAAGAAGAGGGGGCCACGCTCTTCCTGGTCAGGTTCACTGTGCAAGAGGTGAACGAGGAGGACGGCGGCGCGGCAGGCGCGAAGACTGGTCCCGGGCCCCACGAGAGCCTGGCCGGGACGGCGCCGCAGGGCCGGATCAGGACCGCAAGGGGCGGCACGGCCGGCCAGGGGAGGTGGTCGGCCAGGGTCGAGCTGGAGAGGGACGCGGGCCGGGGGGGGGGCGACCTGCTCTGGAGGGTGGCCACGCAGGACAAGTAACCGAACGAGCGAGCATTGAGCCGCGGTTCTGGGAATGGGGCATCGGGAGCTGGCGCTGGGATGGAGCACCGGGAGAGGGTGCTGGGAATGGGGCATCATCTGGTGGGGGCTGGGAGGAGCATCGGCAAGGCCGCTGAGAATGGGGCATCATCAAAGTGCATGGGGCACCGGGAGATGGCGCTGGGAAAGGGACTGGAGACAGCGTGTTCATAAACCCATATCGACACCGTAGTCATATCGCCCCCCCACTGAGTCGTTCGATGTGGGCGCCCCGCCGCGGCCATGACATGATCCAGCGTAACAGATCGGCCCCAATCATCCTGTCTCTCGACCCCCTCCCCAACTTGAATCAGTCCCGTTCGACTACCTCGTGGCCCCGGGGTTCGCCAATAACGATCTCACCGAGGAACCCGACAGCGCATGGGCACCTAGCTTGCTGGCACCCTGTTTCCCTGCTGTATTCCCCGTCAGTGCCAGGGGTGGTGCATAAGCTGGGGACAAGCGAGAGGTGCTCGCGCTGTGCGGTTGGTTGCTCATATTTCCCGCATGACCATTGCGGTCCTGGGGTGCCGAGCCAGGTCCAGAGCTGACCGGCGGAAACTTCCTCGGCGGGGGAACCGCTGAAGCCGATGGGCTCATTGCCAATAGTTTCCCCTTCTGCTCCTGTGTGACTATAACGCCATTTCGTTTTGGGTTTCGAACCGGAAGCGTCTGCTGCGCCTTCGTATCCAACCGCGATGAGGGACGGCTGCTGACAGCTGTGTCACTGGATGCTACCGACAAGTTGTCACTGGTCGCAGCCGAGTCTGTCGACACCGGCCGCGAGATCGGGTGGGGCACGGGAATAGGCGAATTGGATCGAGATTCCATCGGGGTGCGGGTGGATGTGGTCTGGCTACGGCCGGTTGCTCGCTTCATGATCCTGGCCCGATATCCGCTATTTCCGAACGATCCGCCGCTGTGGCTCGTGGCTATCTCGGTGACGAGGATGATGGTGAGCTTGCCGGTGGGTATGTGACGCCGGATAGAACACGTGGAGATGGCGGGGCCTATTCTACGCTCTGTTGCGAGCTCTCAAGCCTGCTCGCTGTGACTGGGCATGGCAGATGTGCATGTGTCGGCCATGTCTGACCGGGGAGGAGCTCTGCGGTCGGTGCGCGCCAGCTTTATACCGCGTCCCCCCCCCCTCGACATGACCATGATCCGCGGTCGGTTGCATTGGGAGCCGTGAAAAGAGGGGGCGGGGCTGCACCTGTCGCATGTAAACGTCGTTCCCATCCAGCCACCCGAGCACCGCGTCAGAGTTGGCCGATATCGCCTCGCCGCCGCGGCTTCCGGCCCGGGGCCGCCGTGGCCCATCCCATCTCTGGACAGGACAGCAGCCGAGCATGATTTTGCGAGTCAACGGCCGCAGCTGGTGCGGCGATCCCACTGCAGTACTGCTGCTGCTGCGCGCGCGCGCCGGGGGGTCGTGCCGCGACTCGGAGCCAGCCTTGACCCGAGAAATAAAAACCCAGCCAGCCAGGTGGATGCTCAGATCGAGCGACTGCGCCTGTCCCGCTGGACCGACCACTCACTCGGCTCTTGAGGCAGCCAGCAGACGCGAGAAAACCTTCTTTTTCTGACCGGCAAAACAGTCGGGTTGGTGAGCCAAGACAGGGAGGACCATGACGCGCCCCCTCTCCGAGTGGCCATGCAGCCAAGGCAGTGCGCCCTGCCCTTCGTCTTCGTCCGGTCTGTTCCGAGGTCTCCGGAGACGGCCGCTGGACCGACCACTCACTCGGCTCTTGAGGCAGCCATCAGACGCGAGAAAACCGTCTTTTTCTGACCGGCAAAGCAGTCGGGTTGGCGAGCCAAGACAGGGAGGACCATGACGCGCCCCCTGTCCGAGTGGCTATGCAGCCAAGGCAGTGCGCCCTGCCCTTCGTCCTCGCCCGGTCTGTTCCGAGGTCTCCGGAGACGGCCGGCCAGGTGATTTGGAATCATTTATGCTGTGCCCCCCCCGGTGGGGGTTGGCAAATGATTTGGAATTCGGGTTATCTAAATCTTCATTGCATTATGATTCCAGTCCTGAGCCGGGCTGTGAAGAGAGGGACGCCGACAGGCCGCACACCTCTGGGGTGGTGGGTGTTGAGAGAAAAAAAAAAAATTAATAATCTTGCCTAATGTCGCTCGACCGGGCGGCGTCGAATAAAACGCCAGCCCGAGGTTTAATGTCTCTCGCCCTTCCGAGCTCATTTGTCGGCTGCTGCTCATTCATGAGCCCGGCCGCATCTTTTGCCGGAGGCTCTTTGTATTCTGCGAGCTTTCTGGGATCGAAGGACGAGCCGAGCAGGTACCTGGCCAGCTCGCGGCCCATGCCTGGCTCTGCCCGTCTCAGCCTCAGCCTCTCCCTGCCTGGCTCTCCGGCGACCGCTTCATTCCTACTCCGCTACGCGAGCCGTCCAGTCAGTTACCGGCCACTCAGCTGGCCGTCCCGCTGGCCGGCCTCGGCGCTGTGCTGCCGCGGTCGGTAGTCGCTTGGCCGGGCGGGCTCGTCGAGGCTGGTTGGAGGCATGACGGCGGAGTCATGGTCGGGCGATAACTATTCCTGGCGACGGCAACCGGCGACAATGCCAGCCCTCCCGTCTTTGTGTATGCAGCCCTTGCCGCCTTTTAGTTGACGGTTACTCGGCCCATCTTTTTCTTCTTATTGCTCTTCTTTCATTTTGTTCTCTTTTTTCTTCTCATTTCTTCTTATTTTCTTTCTTCTTTCTTCTTTCTTGCTGGCCGGCTTCGAGAGTGGGCAGTTCTCGTATCGAGTCGAGCAGCAGCGGGGAGCCGGGTAGCCGCAATCGGATGCTCATCCTCGAGGAGAGAATATGGCCGATGGTGACCGTGTTGACTGACGCTTGCCCGGCGCCACTCACCGAAACAAGCCTGCCATCGTCGCTCACAGTCCATCTGGGCCTCCGAACCGTCGTGGCCGGGGCTCGATCGAGAGCCAGCCTCTCAAGATCCCCCGATTGCGGCGAGACGCCCGAGAGGAGCTTTCCGTGTTTTGTCTGGGCCTCTCGCGCTTGCCGCTCCGCATAGATACATGCATAGTCGGAGGCGGGCGTGCACGGACGACATATGCTCGTGGCATGGGGCTCGAGCTTATTGATTGCCTGGCGCGGGCGCGGGTGCAAATGGCGACGTCTGGTTCTCTATTGCCAGTGGACCATGATCAGGAGCCAGTCGGGTGAGCATATCAGCACCTTGGTTGGTCAACATGCTCTCTCGCATTTCAGCGTGCAACTGCCAGAGGATGCTCTCTCAGCAATACTACCATCTCCCAGGTTTCCTGGTCGGGTCTATGGGTGTCTACGGGTCATTCAAGGATCGGCAGCGCCTATATAACTCCCTGGTCACTGCGGTAATCTTGCTACCAAGTCGATCTACTACTATTACTCCTGATGATTCCTCATCACTATTATAATCCCTCGATCTACAGAAAATTGGCCAACATTGACCGGCCACTTTCATCACCATAGGCACGCCTACTTGCGGTTGCGAGACATGGCCGAGACAGAAACATTCCAGCCCCTCTCCCTGTCACCCATCTCCGCCACCTCACGCTATCCCACTTACCACTCCAATCAGGGCTCGACCACCACGTCAATCACACCGCGCCAGAAAAATAAGTTTGCTATTTCATATTCCCCATACCCCAAGTCAGCCAAAGAAAGAGGGTTGCATCTCTCTGGTCACCAGAAAATGTAATCCCGCAAACGTTTCCCGAATCGTCCGAGTCTATCTCCACATCGGTTTCCCAACTTCTGCAACCGGCGACTCGACTCGGCCTGTCTTTGATCCACTACCGGCTTCCTACTCTGTCAAAACCAAAGGACGACCACTGCGCTCGCGCTCGCCCATATCCGAATCCGGCCATTCGCAACCGCCGCACTACTGTCGCCCGCCAGTAGCCATCTCCCCCCCGAGAGATGATCAATGGCCAAACATGACCAGCGCCCACCGGCGCCCCAATAGCTGCCGGATCCGTCCTCACCGGGCCGGACCCGGCGATTGTCCGCTCGATAGCTAAAATTCGCTAATCTCCCCCGGCAGCAGTTGCATCCGGCCCTGCTTCTTCCGACCACTCCTTTGCCGCACCAGACTTGTCGCCATCACCAACCCCATCGCTATCAGCAATACCACGGCGACGACCACCACCACGACCACCACCACGACCACAGCCGCCGCATCCACCGCACAAGCAAGATGGTGGGCCGACCTCTCTTCGACGTCCACTTCCCCGCCGTTTCCCAGCCCGCCACCAACCTTGGCGTGAGGGGGAGGCTCAAGCCGTTCACGCTGCCCAACGGCCAGTATCCTCTGGACAACCAGATCACATTCACGTCTCGGATCATCAACAATGCCTTCAGCGGGAGAGGGAGCGCGGTGATGGTGGGCACCATCGGCACCAGGACTTACATCATCAAGATTGTAAGTATACACACGTGAACCCCGGCAGGGGACCACGTCGCGCCCAGACCCGGGCTGGACATTCGGCGGTCGCTAACCACGGCCCGCCCTCTGGACAGTTCCGGTTCTACCACCATCCCGGCAACTTCGCCGACGTCACCCGCGCCAACCCGCAGCTGGTCGCCAACACTCCCGTCATCAGGCAGACGTCCGAGTCCGACCCGTTTTACAAGGAGTGCCGGGCCTACGGCCGGCTCCAGGCCATCGGCAAGGAGAAGCTGGCCGTCAAGTGCCACGGCTATCTCTACTTGGGCGATCCGCAGGAAAATGAGCTGTATGAGAAGTACGGACTCGACCACGCCTTCTGGCGGAAGCATAACCCGTTCTCGTATGATCCGCTCCGCGCCATCATCAAGGAATATCTGCCGGGCCCGGACCGGTGGACGCCCAGGATGATCGTCCCGATGAAGCGGACAATCATCAACCTCCACAAGGCCGGCATCGTCGAGATGCGTATCGACCGCGAAAACTACATCGGGTCCGTGCTCGTCGACTTTGGCTACTGCTCCACCATCCCCAAGTGGGACATTTCCCAGGGCCCCACGCCGCCGAACGGGATTCCGGGCTACCCGGCCGGGACCGCCGCTATGACGGACCGGACCGAGTTCGACGTCGCCGTCCGCGATTTCTTTGCCAACGTGAACACGACCAAGACCAAGCTCGAGGATAAGCACGTGTTCTATGTCCCAGCGGGGCTCCGCAATCGGC
>JAOYNC020119342.1:0-28627 GCA_025802115.2 Bertia moriformis
GTCGAGCAGACCGGCCAACTACCTAATTAGGCCTAACGAGGGCGGTGAAGAAGCACGTGATCACCAGGTGCTAACATACTTTTAACACGTTTTCCTCCATTGAGTCTGCTATGCACTTTGGTAATCCAGTCTAGTTCAGATAATATCCAGGGGGGTTGACCCGAGAGCAAAAACATCATATTGGGGCCTGCGAAGAAGGGGAAGAACGCAGTCACAGGCCAAGAAAGGGGACTCCATAACTGTGTCCTGACCCTCCAGCTGAGATAATTTGGGTATTATTGAATTGAGACGAGCAGCTATTAATAATGAGATACATAGTAACGAAATTAGTCGTACCCGAAAATTATACGGAAAACTCCCATGTATCTTGTAACCCGAAGATACTATAAACCACTCGGAAAGTCAATATGAGGGACGAACTACTCGGGAAAATCGCCGAAAAGAGTTCTGCAGTGAGATAAAAACCGACGGGAAGGGATGCCGCAAAAGCCGAGGTAACCTAGGATGGCAATAAATAACTCACTAATCCTAACCACAGTATTATGTACATAAACTCTTGTTAACATTACCGGAATCAAAGATTAGCCTTCGATTTATCCAGGTTCACTGGTGGCAGCTTCAATACTCGAATAGCATTGCCACCCATGAAGTCCTTGACAGAATTCTCCCTGAAGCCTCCCTTTGTATCTACAAAATACTCATTGACCCTATCCACACAGGCCTTCCAGCCCAACTGCGGAAAGTTCGTCCCAAACATCACCTTCTCCCTGCCTGTAGTATTGGCAAAATGGATGAACTCCGGTGCATAGTATTTCGGTGACCACGCGCTGGTGTCGATATAGACGTTCTTGTGCTTCCACGCCACAGCAACAGTTTCGGCAGCCCATGGATATCCGATGTGACCCATGATGATCTTGAGATCAGGAAATTTCAGGGCAATCGTGTCAACGTATGGAATTGGACGGCCGACCTCGCTCGGGCAAGCTGGCGCTGTGTGACCAACTTGGGTGAGAAAAGGAATATCAAGTTCGATACACTTGACAAAAAGGGGCCAGTAGTGAGGGTCAGTGGGAGCGAGATTCCATAGCCAAGGAACCACTCGTAAGCCCACAAATCCTTCAACTCTGACATAGTGTTCCAGTTCTTTAACTGCCTCCACAGGACTGTGAAGATCGACCGCAGCGAGGCCAAAAATCCGATTCGGGTAAGCACGAGTGTACTGTGCCACCTCTTCATTTGAAAAGATCATCTTGCCTGGGCGACTCCAGGCAGACATGCAGGCATGTGTAATCCCGGCCTCGTCCATAAGAGCAATAACCTCGTCCGGTGTCCTTTTCTTATCGGCGATCTCAGGGTCGGAGTGACTGTATGCGAAGAGCCGCGCAACCTCTGGAATGGCAGCGCCCAACTACATTCTATTGTTAGCTATGTACTAGTAGGCCTGGCAGGGGGGGGGGTTCTTACTCCGGGGAGGTTCGCCCAGACGTCCACAATGGGGCCCTGAAACTTTCTCGGTGTCATAGTTTCAACAATTTTCGTATTGGTGAACAATTGGCAGTTATAAGCTGAGCAAAAACTTTGGTTTTCCTTTCTTTATGGTTATGGGACGAGTACAGGCTACAAAAGTCGGAGGCATGTCTCGCCTTAAATGCTTCCGCTAGGCGCAGGACGGAGGAATCAAGACTGCCGTGCAGAACCGAGCCAACCGATTTTACCGAGAAGATCGGCTACCCGTCAGCTCTCCCGGAAGCTCAGAGCTATGACAGTTGTTTCCCCGCAATCGGCAACGACGGTTAATTTTGCTTGGCATGGTCTTGCTGAGCCGTTACCTATTTCGGAACATGTCCCCATGCACTTCTGTACTATAAGCACGGCAAATCGCATTCGCCATGTCCAAGTGTGTGATTACCGAAATAATCTAGAGCTAGCCGCTTAATTCGGCGTCGTCGGTTGACAGTCATGAGTCGCTCAAGATTAAGATAAACTACATATAAAAAAGGTACTAGCCAAGGTGAATGCACCATTGTTTCATAAAAGTCATTTGCTCCTGGTAATCTAACTTCACTTTCTCGTGCACGCCTTTTACAGCAAAAAAACAAGCCAATATGGTGTTCATCCCTCCATCATGGGTGCCCCAGATGCCTATGGGTAACTTGCCTCCTGTCCAAATAATGTCTCTCCGTTCAATATCCCCTGACTTAGCTGGTAGATCCGCCCGACTCAATCAGCATCGCGGATTTTATGAGCAACGACATATACGGTCGAAACCACGTTCAAGCTAAGGCTCGAAACCCATTCACCTGCGGCTTAACAGGGAAAACGTATACTGCGGCGGAGGTGGTTGAACGAGAACACTATCTAGCTCGGGCGATCTTCAAAAATCTTGGTTTTGACCACGAGCATTCCGAATGGGACCGAGTGGTTGCGCTATTCTCTTTGAATACGGTAAATTTGAAGTCCATGCCGTCCTGAATCTTTCACTCTCGCTCACAACGTTCAGGTCGATTACATCCCTTTGACCCATGCGGTTCATCGCTTGTCTGGGATTGTAGCGCCAGTAAACCCGGCCGCGTCACCGTTGGAGCTGGAATATCAAATCCAGTCATCTAACGCTGTTGCCCTGTTCACATGCGTTCCACTTCTAGATGTTGCTCTGGAGGCTGCCAAGGCCGTTGGCATGCCAGATGACCGAATTTTTATCCTTCCCATGCAAGCTGACGCGCAGAATACCTCTTTCACGACTACGGACGAGCTGATCACCGAGGGCAAGTTGTTACCGGAACTTAGGCCAGCACGATGGCCAAAGGGCCAGGGAACGAGACAAGTTGCTTTCTTATGCTTTTCCAGTGGAACTTCTGGACTCCCAGTAAGGACTTTCTTTCTTTCTTTTTTTTTCTCCGCTGCTTCTGCTGTGTCCGAAACTAAGCAATCTCTACCTGCAGAAAGCCGTCATGGTCACTCACTACAATGTCATTGCAAATATCATACAACTCGCCACATACGAGAGCTTCTACCGAAAGCAGCAAGGCATCGAGTCCCAGACACTGTTAGGCTTGCTACCGTTTAGTCACGCCTATGGTCTCATTGTCATGGCTCATGTCGCACCCTACCGTGGTGATGAGGTCATTGTTCTGCCCAAGTTCAAGCTTGAAACGCTGTTGATGGCGGTGCAACGGTTCCAAATCGAACAGATCAACATTGCCCCGCCTATTTTAATTCAGATGATTGCCAATCATGAAAAGTGCAAGAAATTCAATTTGAGAAGCATCCGTTATGTTTACACCGGAGGTGCTCCTCTAGGTCATGAGACGATCAATAAGCTCTCTGAACTATATCCGGAGTGGCATGTTGGCCAGGTCTATGGTGAGAAACATCGCCCAGTGATTCCAGGCAATATTATTTATTCGGTTGGTTAGGTATGACAGAAACAGCGGTTGTCATCACGTCGACCAGCGAGTCGGATATTTTTCCGGGGTCTGTAGGCTCTCTTCTTCCGTCTCTGAAAGCCAAAATCGTGAACAGCACAGGAGATGAAGCGAGAGACTACGACACGCCTGGGGAGTTGGTAGTGCAAGGACCTTCACTTTGCCTTGGCTACCTGAACAATGAGAAGGCCACCGCAGAGACGTTCATTTGGGATGATGAAGGCCGGTGGATCAAGACAGGAGACGAAGCTATCGTGCGAAAATCTCCGAATGGCCATGAGCATTTCATCATCGTTGACAGAATCAAGGAGCTCATAAAAGTCAAGGTACGATTACTATTAGCATAGAACGACTGCCGCTAACAATGTGGTGTAAGGGGATGCAAGTCGCACCCGCGGAACTCGAAGCACACCTTCTCACCCACCCATTTGTCTCCAATTGCGCTGTCATCGAAGTCCCTCACGAATCCTCTGGTGAGGTTCCTAAGGCGTTTGTTGTTAGGTCGAGGGAATCAGCCGGGGAGTCCGAGCAAGCGATGGCGAGGGTGATCTGCGAATACGTTCAACAACACAAAGCACATTATAAGTGGCTAACTGGGGGAATACAGTTTGTGGAGGATATTCCGAAGAGCTCAACAGGAAAAATAGTTAGAAGGGCATTGAGAGAACAGGAGAAGAAGGCAAGAAAGGCTAAGGAGGCAAATCTATAGGAGCTCATATTCTATATCAGAGTCTTATGTCCTATTCCCATTCTCTATTTTCATATACCATGTAGATTGAGCAATCGTAAAACAGGCAGTCCTTGACCGATATTCCTATAGCCGAGTTGAAATACATACTCTGCAGATGATCCGAGGTTGGAAAATCCTCCGTACCCCGCAAATTGCATTCATCATGATCGCCACCACCCAATCTTCTCCCGGAATTGCCATATTGTCATAATTAAGACAGCTCGGAATCACCGAAGCCAGAGAAGTCTACTGCTTCGCCAATATGACCTCTGCCGAGAGACACAGAGACGTACCGCCAGAACAAGACCTGTCCAGGACAAGGTTCCAGACCAGGGTCCGCAAGCGCGCCCGCAAAGCATGTCTCTACTGTCGAGCTCGCAAAGTCCGCTGCGACGTATCTCAGAGGGGACGCCCATGTGTCAACTGCTATCTGGACGACGAGGTTTGTATCGTTACAGGAAGGGCGTCGAAATAGTAAGTACATATTTCACCAAGATGGTCTCGACTCGTCCTTACCGTTCAACGACACAGTCGGGCCCAATATGAGTTAGGAGATAGCGATGTAATGGCTGAGTCAAGCTCGGATGGCCGAGTAAACACTTCTACTCAGGGGCTGCCTACTTCCGCACCTAATGACCCAGGTACACGCGAAGCAGACAATACCCACAACCATAATGTCAGCCAGAAGACCGCAGGGCCTACCGTCTGTGACGAGCCTCAAAATATCCTGTCTGGGTTACGCGATAAGGATCCCAATTGTGTTAATGGTTAGCTCCTCTCTTGCTCATAAAAGGAACCGTTTTTTTCTGACACGGTCAGGCACAAACTCGCAAGATAGCCCTCGTGCAGACAACCTCACAGCGTATCTGCTGAACTACCCTTCGACCGACCTTGACAACAAACTGGCTGCAAATGCACACTCAGCTGCATCTCCTGATGTCGTCTATTGCCACTACCCATTCCTTACTGTAAGCAACATTCACAGCATTCCACATCAAGACGTCAAATTCCTCGACCTCCAAGGCTGCCTTCGTGTCCCAATACGGCCCATGCTGGATGACTTGGTGCAACAATACTTCCTTCATATCCACTCCTTCTTGCCTTTGGTCAACGAAGGCGATTTTTGGGAACTATATCCTCATGTCGGCGGCAACCCACCAAAAGAGCGTCTTTCGTTACTTTTATTCCAGGCCATGCTCTTCGCGTCTTGTACTTTTGTCCCTCAGTCCACGGTTGATGCCCTTGGCTTTCGTGACATCCGGTCTATGAGGGCGACATATTTACGACGTACTGAGCTTCTATACAATCTTGGAACAGAACCGTCACCGCTTGTCATCGCCCAAGCGACGCTACTTCTTTCTTTCACGTCTCTATCGTCTACAAAGACGCCATATACAGTGTGGCTTAGTTTGGCTATTGAAAATGCAAGGCTCGCCGATGCACACCTCTATGCAAATATAAACGCGCCGTCGCTCCGGAAGCACCGGAGCATCTTGAAGAGAGTCTGGTGGTGTTGTATTATGCGAGATCGCTCTATGGCGCTTCTGCTGAGACGACCGGTTCACATAACGAACGAGCATTTCGACTTTAATGCCTGTCCACTCTCTGCGATGGATTTCGTGGATGAGTTCGATCGGTCTAAGGTATATAATTCTGCAACCAAGGAGAGACTAGCTGAAATCCTTGCCCAATTTGCCCAGCTATATATTACGCTCACAGACATCCTTCTGCTTGTGTTCCCACCTAACGGTACTTGGAGCTCCAGCCGGGAACATAATGGTGGGAAATACAGTCTCCGTCGTTGTAGAGCCGCCTTGAGTCGGTGGTATGCATCCGCAGTTTCAAAACTCCGAAATCCTGGAAGCAACACTGTTCCAGCAACGCTGTCCAATGACTTCCAAGAAATTGATTATGGCTCAATTGTTCTGTATACGAATTTCTTATTTATGTATTATCATACATCACGCATCGCCTTATGTCACCACGAGGTCCTTCATCTAGAAGACCTGCAAGGGCGCGGCTGCCGGAATACCTCCCCGACTGAACAACTATCAAGGATTCATGAGACCAGGCATGAGCTTCAAGATGCCACATCAGCTCTTTTGAAGTGCCATGAAGATCTAGTTCGCCAGGGGCTCGCTCGGTGGCTGCCAATCTCCGCTATCGGTTGCACAGCGTTACCGCTCGTCCTCAACATACTGAATATCAAATTATCCCCGCCAAGAGAGAACGGTCCCAATATAATAAAGCACCACCAAGGGAATACTCTCATTGAAATGATGAAAACTTACGGGCCTCAATATGATGGTGTGGACTGGGTCAGCGAAATCGTTCGTCATATTGTTGGCCTCGCTCAGCTTGTCAGGCCTAAAGTCAGGAGCTCTAACTCGACCATTTACTGGACTGATATATTTGCCTTTCGTCCTAGTTCATACCTTCGCTTGGTCTTGACACTGGATCTGAGCCTCAGCAAGGGAAGATTGCCTCAGGATAGCGACTTTCCACACAGCCTCAGAGGGCTATGCGATGTTGATATCAGCCCCCTCCCAGAGCCAGCTCTGGGAGACGGAAAAAATTACAACGAGAACCATAGCAATGGACATGGGGCTACCCACGAAAGTCAACCTGATCGGCCACTCTGTGCTAACTCTCTTCGGACGGAACAGTTTGCTCCCGGGGCGGATGAGTCTGTTCTTGTCGAGATTGAACAGATCTATTTACATCTGGCGGGTGTGCATTCAGATACTAACATATCCCATTCAGAAGGCCTGGAGATGAGTGCCGATTCCTTCCCGCCTGGAGACTTATCTCTCAGCAGCCCAGATTGGTTTGACCGTCTACTTACTGACAGAGAGCAGGCGGGAGGGTTGCTCGAGCCTTTAGGCTACGCACACCAGGGCTTCGCTAGCATGGCTACGGAAGAGCAGAACAACCGGGAGACATCTAGTAGTTAGCATCAATGACAGGAAGGTGTACATATGCCATAGCAGTTGGGCACTCAGTTACCACATCGCAAGCTTCGATCCTCTTCCTCACGTTGTTCTCAATTCTGGGCTTGCTAGGCAGAAATTAAAATACCTCGCTAAATCCAGGCCAAATCACAGGATGGAAGGTGGAATAGATGGGTACAAAAACAGCGTGGGATTTGTTGCAAGCGCGATATGTACCCCTTCATTTGAAAATTGAAAAGCAGATCGGAGTTCATACACATGTCAAGTTTTTGCTAGCGTCTTTTGAAATGGATCAGGCTGTATTTGACTGAGCATGACGTGCTTGGAAAAAACAGAAGCTGTCTGATTTAACTTGAATAATTGAAAATGCCAACACCTTCGGTCCGCGGGTTTCGGTTACTGTCACCAATACCTGGGGCCTATGTACAACCCCACCGGGCCAAGTAGTGCCTCGTGACTCCCGTTTCATTATTTATGTTCGCTAGAGGTGGCCGAGATGATGTACCGTGGTGACCATCACGCTGCTATCTACAATGTTCGGCCATGTCCTCTCTTCGCGCTCCCACGTCCGAATGAATGGAAGGATGTGGGGGAATCAAATTCGCCGTCGCTACTTCACCAGCCGGTCCGATTTCCTAGGCCAGTTTCTGGAAAGTCACCGGCCCTCACAGGCCGCCGTGAATTACTTTTCCGTCATTGACTGGACTCGACGTGTCCTTAACGACAGAAACTATGAGGCCGTGCCCTTCTTCTCCCGGTACTTGGATGAACAAACAGGGGAGAACCGTTTCTTCAGTCGGACAGTGAACACTCCAACCACAATACCCCATATCCTCGCGCTCCGACAGAAGGGCTTGACCACAATTGATACTGCAGAACCCAAGCCCTCCCTCAGGCCACAGTGCACTCCAAGGCCAGAGCTTCAGAATCGTCAGCCAGACGTCATTTGTCTGTTGGCCCTGGGACTGGATCTCGAGGCACATCCGTCTATTGTTCACGGGGGATTTCAAGGTGCTATTTTTGACGAGATTATGAGATTCGTCATTATGTTGCATCAGCATAGTCTTGCCCAACCTGGACCTAGAAACATCCACTATACTGCACGCATGTCCATTTCGTACCGTGCCCCCGTAATCACGCCGAGCGATGTCTTGGTGCGCTCGTGGTTGTCTCGGAGAGAGGATAGGAAGTGGTTCGCCGAGGCGCAGATAGTCGACTGCAACAACAAAGTCTTGACCAGTGCAGAGAGCATGTGGATTACGGCAAAGGGTGCGGCGAAATAATTTGGAATTCTGTATGCTTGCCTGCAATACATCATGAAGATAGAGATTGAATACACGCTCCAATTTGTATACAGTAATTTTTAGCCAGGCTACAAATGCTTGCTAAATATTATATAGGCCAGTTCCTTCGAAGTCGAGAGCTGGAGTTGTTTTTGTCATCAGTATGATGCATATACGCTGGCTGAAATCCATACATCATTCTCAAATATTGATCGAATCTCCGCAATAATCCAAAAGCAGCGCCTTATGGCCTATCCAGCAGGCTAGCACTTTAATGTCGTTATATACTTGTTGCTACTGATCCTTTTATTAAGGTAAGCAGCTGGCATTCAGCTGGCAACTATTCATGAAGCACTCGTTAACTAGACATAGGATTACACCCAACAGAAGCTTTATGATGCTGGCCAGGTTATGATTATATGTGCTTTTACAAAACAGATACAGGTTCTCAATACATTGAATGTCTTTGAAATTGATGTCACATAAGCGAATCTGAGAAAAACAAATGAAGTTATGTTTGCAATGTACCTGTGACAGCTCAGAACCTCAACGTCGCCCTGGTAGCTGATATCGACAAACGCTACCATGCAGGCCAACAAAGGAAGCATCAAGCGCAGCCACACAACCTACAGATAAAACCCCTTTCCGTCCTGTAGATAGATCCCTCTTCTTCCTTCCCTCCAGATTCGTTATTCTCGTCGATGGCTACTAGTTGGTTTAGATAGGAATATCAATTCGTTAATATCTACTGGCTACCGAGCCCGTGACAGTACCTGCCTTCGCATGGAAAAAAGTAAGTACCTGGGAAGTACTTGAGGATTGATTAGGGGCTAATTGTTAATAGTTATTACACTTTTCCGAGGTCTCGCTAATCAAGAAACCACTGAAGGCTATTTCAGAAAGTCTTTCTCGAATTCAACATGTTACTGGCAAAATTTTTGGGTTTCATTCGATTCATTCCACTGGAATTTATGCCATTATTGACACGTGCGCAAAACGGTACACAGGTAAGTGACTCCCACTACTTTGCAATGAAAAGCAATCAGTGATTCAAGTTGGGCTTAACCAATACTGCTGATACCCCCGAGTTTATCTATGATTCTTGCTCCGGCACCTACTACCTAATCTTGAGTCGTCCGGCCGGATCACCAGTCCAGAGGGAAGGGCCGGCCTTCTTCCTTTTTCTCTTCATATTAGCATTTCGTTGGTTCATCTACCAATAGGTTACTATAGCATGAGAGTATTACAGTACTTGTATTATGTACAGATATGCACTAGTACAGCATCCACAGTAAAGATGCCCCAGAAAGCATTAAGCATGAAAGCTCCAGAAAGGACCAGATATAAAATACCCTTTCCCTCTCCCCTCTCTTAACGACCAAAGCCATTATGAGGCCGTTCCTCCAATTCCACGGGCTGGCTATTATTATACGTAGTGTCTGCTAGCTTCTCAGCAGGACCATGGATTTGCGAGTATACAGGGTTTGGAGCAGTACTCATGGCAGCAGCATGATAATCCGCAACATAGGGATTCCCAGCGGCGCCCGCTCCTGCTGGCGACCGGAACATCTTGAAGCGCTTTGTCCTCTCGAAGACGGCCCAAGCGATGGCGAGAATCGCAATCACACCCAGTGGGACACCGACTCCGGCTCCAATAGCGACATCACGATTGTCGTCGGCTCTTTTATAGTTTCTTAGAGCGGCATGGCCTGCCATGATATCCGCGGATTTCAGGGTGATAGTGCTCGCATTCTGAGCGCAGATGGGCTCTGGTCCGTCGGGGTTGTTGACGATGGAGTTGCAACAGTACTCGAATCCAGTTTTTGTGACGTTTTTGAGAACAACCGAGCATCCACTGGAAAGACTGATATTGTCTAGATTTTGCTTGTTAGCACACGGATTCAAAACACATATATGCTGGGGGCATGGTTAAGAACATACTGCAGACCGGCGAGCATTCATCAATTGACCAGCTCCGATCAGAACAGCTAGCGCGTGAGAGACCAAACGGTTGGACAGTGTCTAGACACAGTCCGTTGTTTAGACAGATTGAATCCTTTCCACAGCAGGCACTGTTCGGGCCATCCTGGCATCGAACATCCGCAGTGGCTTCACTGCCATCAGGAAAATAGCATTTGTCGGCGACACCGAGCTGGCAGAGGAGAGTGAAGAGGAGGAGCCGTAGAAGAGTTGATCCCTGCATTGGAAAGAGTGTACTGTCTTTTCCAAAAGAAGACAAACAGGGCACTGGAAAGCACTGGGGAGAACACCTAGAGTGCGGAGTATAGAGCTCAGATTGGGGAAAGGAAAGAAAAGAAAGAAGAACAGATAAAAAAGAAGCGGAGTCTTCGTTTATATTATTATTATTATGAGTTACCTATTCGAAATCGATTATTAACATTGTCATCGTCAATGCAGCCTACCTTGTTCGGATGGGCGGCCAAATCCTCCTTTCTGTTTCAGCCGCATTCACTGCTTTTGGGTTGAACGGGATCGGCCCGCATCCAGGCAGTGCGCTGAAGGTAGCCTTGGGGGTTCCTATTAGTCCTCTCAACTGTAGCCAAGTTGTCAGAGCTAAATGTTATGCTTCATATGAATAGACAGTAGAAAGCAGTCTCATACGGACTCGGCTCTGTCAAAAGTACAGTTGGCGGCGGCGATGGGCCAAACATGTGATAGATAGGGCAGGAAAACTTGATGGTGTTGCACCGCCCACTCACAGCGCAAACAGATCCAACAGCTCGCGATGGCCATCGCTTTTAGGAGGCTCCGGGCCGTGGTACGTACTCCGAGCATCTGCTCTGAGATTGTGGAGCCTGCTTGTATAGTGTGATAGGCGAACTGCGGATGCACATCCGCCCCTGAAATGTCCTCAACCAGCCAGACATCCGCTCAATGTGCCAGCGCATAAGAAGTTAATGCCGTCATTCTTTGGCCTCTCATCTCATATTCCGCTATCGTTTCCTGATGTAGTCAATTTAAGGGCTCCAGATCGTCTATGCTCCGTACAGCAAATGTGCTTGGCGCAGTATATATACGAACACGGAGGAGCACACCAGATAGCAGAAGACCGGTGTCAGCCTTGTTACATTTACTGTATGTAAAGTGCATGCAGTACAGTAATATAATGATACTCTGATATTGGGATTGTCTTGTATTTCAAATTTACCCTGCTCCGCCATTCCCACGAGTAATTGCCGCTGCTCCACTCATACCCCATCAGAACACCGCCGGAGCGCATAATTTGCCAGACCACAGCATGAGGGACAGTGATCAACGGCCAAGACTCGGTTGGTCAATATGACTGGTTTACCTTGAAAAAAGGGAAGAGAAAAATTCCTGCTGGCCTTTCCGTCCCTTGTGATGTGATGCGTTCCGAATCCTCCGGAAGACATCTGCCCCATTGGTGCCGTCTTTTTGTACTGTGAGCCGGTTTTGTCTGTGTATATCTGTGTAGTTCACATTCATTTGTCAATTTCCGTCGTTCTCTGACAAGCTTTGTTTGGCATGTTCTTTATTTGTCTGGATCTTTGACAATCTCCCCTCTTTTCTGTTTTTTCTTTTTTTCTTTTTTTTAAAAAAAAGGGAAAGGAAATCTATTTCTTTCGCTCTTCCTCTACCTCTGTCTCTACCCGGCGTTGACCCCTCTGTCATCATGCCCAAAATGGTAGATATCATGCCCAGCGGCCCTTCTATATTTCCGCGGCCATTGGGCAATTGGGTTCGCCGTTCATGGCTCTACTATATCCTCCTGACCTTGCTGTCCTTTTGGGTTATTTACAGCATCTCTTATCGGAGGCAAGACTCCTCTTGGTCAGTTTTGTGGAATTCGAGATACTAATGCGTGGGCTTTACTTTTAGGCCCGTGCATATTTTGCGACCTGGCGACAATTATGCTGGTCCTCGCCAACTCGATCCGTCGCAGGACAAGACGCCGTTTGCTCATGAACCAGCCGGTCTGGGAACCTTGCGTAATGTCCGGTATGTTACCGTCTCTCCTTTCCTTCAACCATATTAATTGTGCTCGCAGGGAAGAGAGGTTCTATGAGGGCGGGACCTTGACCTTGAATTCCAACCAGAACGACGCGTCCCACCCAAGCCCTGTAGTCTATGACCCCTACCCCGACTACAACTCAGCGGAATGGCACAGCTCCTTCGCGGGTCGCTTTCAACCTTGTCTGGGACCGCGTGGGAGAGATCTCGACCGGACTAACCCCGAAGACATGGTCTCTGCCTATCCTGGTATCCAAAAAGGTATACCACTTTTTGCCACGTCCGCCAAAATCGCCCGAATGCTCTAACTGTACTCTGCTTTAGATTTCCCTTCCCCGCTGGTTGGCTCGTACGAAGCAATGGGTCTCGACGCCTGGGTGTGTACAGATCGCTATGCGCGCTTGGGCTCGTATGGTTATGGTCAAGGCCTCACTCAGGACGTCCCGGGTTTTCACCAGCCCAGAAGTGTCAACTGGGATGCGGTCAACTGGAAGTTACTCGAGCAGCAATGCCTGGAAAGGAATGCCGACCGGTTCAAGCCCAGACAGGCGGCTGCGGGCCCGCGCCGGTCAGCGCAGAGCTTGTCGAATGATCCGTCTCCTCAGAACAGCCCTGTCCGTCGTGATGCAGCTGACGGGTCGGTACGATCCGGACCGCAACCAAGACCGAGATCGGCTATCGTGTTACGCGCCTGGCATAACATGGAGTGGACAGACAATCTCAAGCAGTATATTCGATCGTTGATCATGGAACTCTCGCTGCACACCGGCGCCGAATTCGAGGTTTTTATCCTGGTTCATGTGAAAGACGACAACTACCCAGTGCACACCAACGATGAGTCTGCTAGGCAGCGGGTCAAGGAGATGTTCGTCCCCCCTGAGTTTAGGGACTTGGTTGTCCTGTTCAACGATAGGATCCTCGAGTCGTGGTATCCAGGCATCCAGGAACACAGGTATGCTCCAGATATTAATTCGTTGGAATTTGGGGGGAGAAAAAAACCGCTAATCTAGCCTTGCTTCAGCACGGTGCGCCAGTACTGGCAGCCTGTCCAGATATTCTCTCAAATGTACCCCGACTTCGACTATATCTGGCAGTTTGAAATGGATTCCAGACAGACCGGTCACATGTACCATTTCCTTGAACGAGCAGTGACCTTTGCCCGGCAGCAGCCACGCAAGTACCTCTGGGAGCGAAATGCGTATATGTACATCCCAGGCGCACAAGGCAATTGGAACCAATTCATGCAGATGGTCGACACCTCAATGAAGGGCAAAAAGAGCGTGTGGGGATCTCGTCCCGCGCAGAACATCAACCCGGCCGGCCCCAAGCCTCCCGTGTCCAGCCCGATCCAGGACAAATATGAGTGGGGCGTTGGTGAGGATGCAGATCTCATTACATTCCTGCCCATCTTTGATCCCGTTGATACGCAGTGGACGTTCCCCAATGAGTTGCATAATGTCCCGTTAGATACGCCCAGACGGACATCTCCCGTCGCCATGGGCCGCGTTTCAAAGACCTTGATTAATCTCATGCACGAAGCCCAAAAGAAGGACGGAATCGGTCTTGCGTCTGAGATGACAGCTCCATCCTTTGCTCTCTGGCATGGCCTGAAGGCCGTTCACGTGCCACATCCAATTTATCTCGACGGCAAGTGGACACCCACAGAGCTTGGCCGGATTTTCAACCCTGGCGCACCGGAAAAAATCAACGGTGGACCAGACAGTATCTGGAACTTTGACCATAAGTGGGATCACATGCTCTTCCGGATGTCATACATGTTTAGCGGACAGACGGGTGAGGATTTGATGCGAAGATGGCTGGGTTACAAGCCTTCTCAAGATCAGTACATTGACGGTAGTTATGTAAGTTTTCTCCTTCACCTCCTCTCTCTTTCCTCGACTAATTTCTTTTTTTTTTTTTTTCCCGTAGCACCAAGATCCCAGAGGACAAAATTGGTTCGACGGCGGTACATTGGTAAGATTTTGTTCCCTTGTCTGAGAACAACAGGTGTCACTGGTCAGTACTGACTCTCTACAGCACGAGGAATTTTATGGTCGACTCTGCTTCCCTCCCATGTTGCTGCATCCAGTCAAGAACACAAACGAAAAGAAGGGAAAGGATATGCCGGTTCCGGTTTAATCTATATTCTGAATTTTTGTATTACGATATACTACATACATATAATCTTATCCATGACACGACGATTATGCGGGCATAAATTCGATCACACTCAAAACAGAATGCTTACTTGCAGCTATAGTGTGGAATATTCTAGACAGATTATAAATATGGCCATGTTGTCCACCTTGTATTCGAGTTCTCTGTAGAGGGTATTAATCTATCATCTTTCTTTGCCCGTCTATCTATGGTTTAGCCTCTGTCATTATTACTGTCATTATTGCTGAACACGGAGAGAGCGTCAAATACCTAATGACATTGTCACTGCTGTTGAGGTTCAGGCTCACAGTAACCTATCAACATGTAATCTTAATACACTGATCAAGGTAGGAAAATTGCAGATATGTCAACTACAATGCTCAACACAACGCCTTAGGCATTATTCAAACTATTCAAAGCGAATGGAGAAAGAACTGCGATTGAGAAAACTATCAATCATAAGGTCTATATAAACTATCTGGTGGCCATCATCTAATTGTGAATATATATATATCTTTTCTGAGGAAGACAAAAGCAGTGTGAGGTGCATAGTGTTAATATACACTGGTCCATAGTTGAAAAATGCTGGCTGCATAGCTGTAGTCCCTGGTTTTATCATCATCCTGTCATGGGTCTGTGCAGATGCTTGGTGTTTGGAGTGGATGCAGAACAACCAATTATCAGTGGCTGCATAGCAGCTAGTGGATTATAAGGTTTTCAAAGGATTGGAATTGCGCGGCACTGCAATGCTGGGTGATCACTCACCCTCTATAGTGCACTGCCCTGGGTTCATCCTCGGTCGCACGACAGATATACAGATTAAAAAACGGCTACCGGGTCTTACTCCGATTTTTCCCCAAAGCCCTGTGCCAAGAGGAGCTAAACTACTTTCGTTGGGCTCCGAATAGTCCGAGCTTCTGTATCTTATATTTTACAGTATCGGTATGTTTCATAACCGCACGTGCTCCATATTTCAAGCTTCACTAATACAAGTGCTTGTTAGTACCCTGTTAGCACCTGTTAGCACCTGGTGATCACGTGCTTCTTCACCGCCCTCGTTAGGCCTAATTAGGTAGTTGGCCGGTCTGCTCGACCGACCACCCAATCAACTACTCTTTCCCACATATTCACATACTCATCGTGTCACGTGGTTGACCGCCCTCACTTTCTACCCAGTAGACATCGCTAGCCTGAGCCGATAGGCACCCAATCCAATCAACGACTCTGGCACACTAAAAGTGCCACCGTGTTACCTGCCCAGCCGAATAACTCCAGGTCTATGGATGAAAGGCTTGCAATGCGCCTATGGACACATAAAGTACAACAGTACTCTTTGAATACAAACGCCATCAATGAGGATCCACTGTACCCAAGAGCAAGAGTTTTCATCTTCGATAGCTGAGCAATTTGTTGATGATACTCAGGAGGGAGCCACAGGCTCACACTGCCTTTCCACATTATCCACTGAATTCCTTTACAATACATTACTACCATTGTCGATTATTCAATTGGTACTGATGGACTGTTCCTGCCTCTTCATCCTTCCCCAGTCATTCAAGGAACCTGACGAGGTTATCGATGCTATCAAACATAGCTGGGAGCTCTAGTCCCAGTGTCACGGATAGGCCTCGCCGAGAGTCTCATGAGGGTCCAAAGGCTGAACCCTCCACCCGACCCTCGCCAAACCTCATGTGGGTGACCTTCGCAGACTCTCATCGACCCTCATTTTCATAAATTTTCATAAAATTCCCACGCTTTACCTGGTTTGTAAGCATAAAATGATGGTTCATCTCAAATAGTACTGTTTGTCTTGTTCGATCCCCCGCCGATCACCCTCGCGAGGGTCATCTACGGGTGAGGGCGAGGTCTAATCACAGAGCTCGGCTAGGATAACGGAACATCAACTCATGTGTTCTACCTCGGTAGCTATCGACGAGAATAACTGACATGGAGGAAGAAGAAGAAGAAGAAGAAGAAGAAGAAGAAGAAGAAAGCCGCCAATGTTGACGTGGCTAATACCCTGCTTCCAGCACGTGAGAGCTATGCATATAATCAGTCCGTCACAGCATCTTTATATCTTCCCTGCCTGTCAAGCACCAATCCAAGGTTGTTAAGACTAAGCATAGTGTCTGGATGCTCTGGCCCTAGCACCTTCTTTCTGTCTCTTAATGCTTGTTTATGTATTGCCTCAGCCTCTTTATACTTTCCTTGCCTTTCAAGGACCTTGCCAAGACTGTTAAAACTAGTAAGTGTATCTGGATGTTCTGGTCCCAGTAACCTCTTTCTCACATCTAGTGCTATTTGACGTAATGCTTCTGCTTCTTCATACTTCCCCTGGCTCTCAAGGACATAGCCAACATGGCTGAGACTTGAAAGTGTGTCTGTCACGGGCTCGGAATAGAAGATAATAATGAATCAATGTTCCTATCTAAGCTATTGTAGCCGTCGACGAGAATATCGAATCTGGAGGGAAAGAAGAAGAGGGATCTATCTACAGGACGGAAAGGGGTTTTATCTGTAGGTTGTGTGGCTGCGCTTGGTGCTTCCTTTGTTGGCCTGCATGGTAGCGTTTGTCGATATCGGCCACCAGGGCGATGTTGAGGTTCTGAGCCGTCAGTCTGGATGTTCTGGCCCTAGCACCTTTTCTTTCACTTATAATGCTCGTTGATGCATTGCTTTAGCTTCTTCATACTTTCCATGCTTCTCAATGACTCTACTGAAATAACAGTACTACTTTGCAATATTCTCGCCGCGTGAATGACATTCTACTGTCATGGATGTTGTGGGCCGGCCCGGCCAGTTTGGTCCGGCCTGCGAACCAGAGCTTTTGTACCGGGTTTGGCATGTGTTGTCTGGGGCTTAGGACCACAATCATCTATGTATATATCAGTAGTTAGTCTCAGCACACCAACTAATCACAGGAAGGAAGATAAGACCATGTCTATGTGCAGGTGCCAAGTGACTATGATTGAAGCGTCACTGTCATGGGGTTCTCGCACGAGCTCTCTGGTTGGTAGCTTTGCTAAAGTAAATAACTGGCAACATCCCCGTCAATTAGAATATTTCTATCTCTAGAGAGTCCATTTTTAAAATTTAGCACAATGTAGAAGAGCAGAACAGAGAAATTGAGAAACAGGAAATGGTTGCGCTGATGACTGGCAAGGCTGAGTCGTGTTCAAACCAAATTAGGCACACAGTAGCGTCTTTTTCGAGCGTATCGCACAAGATATTTCAATGAAATGACAAGAACGTTCGATCAGGTAGCTCTATATACATGTGTGCGCCATGCGGGATAACTGGATACTGAACACGCGCAGCTTGTAACAGATTGCGCGAGCCTACTACAATAAGACTCATGATTTAGAAGCAGCGATGAGTGAGTAAGCGTAGCTCTGTAGCTCAATACACAGATTATAATCAAGCTCGTATGCGTCAAGTTTCATGCCAAACGAAACTCACAGCGGTCCTCAGTAAATGTCGGGTAGCTCAATAATCCACCCACACTAATGCCCTAGCTGTGGGCCTAGAAAATAATCATCGCATGTTTGTTGGTCAAGCCGATTTCGCGAATCACTGTACTAAGTCGTGGAACAAATTGAATTGTACAACTTCTTATTCTCCGCTTCTGAGATTACAAGAGACAGTCTCTACCAAAGCCCGAGCTCTTGATTTCAGTTTCCTGCTCTTTGATTCCACATCTTGCTTCTTTCCTCGACCGCCTTCTTTAACAATGTCGTAGCGGTGTGACGATAGTTGAAACTAAAACCATCCCAGCAGTTTGATGGGCCCGCCTTTTCCAAATTGAGGGCAAGCAGTCAAGTATGAATGAACACATCTCATTACTGTATTATCCCCAAGTTTATCACTTGCAAACTTATTCAGGTTCACAATCAAACAGGTCTCAAATCTCTTGTTGTTGATAACTTACGAATTGTGGTTACTCTGGCCCTCATTATGTGGTCCAGTTGTGACGGCTCGGAACCTCAACATCGCCCTGGTGGCCGATATCGACAAACGCTGCTATGCAGGCAAACGAAGGAAGCACCAAGCGCAGCCACACAACCTACAGATAAAACCCCTTTCCGTCCCGTAGATAGATCCCCCTTCTTCTTTCCCCCCAGATTCGATATTCTCGTCGATGGCTACAATAGCTTAGATAGGAACATCGATTCATTATTATCTTCTATTCCGAGCCCGTGACACCAGTGGTCCCATGCGGGTCAGCAACTCAAAAGGTCATTGTTTCGAGTGCCGTCAAGGACCTGCGGCTTTTAGTCTCTTGGAAAGCTTTCTTTCTTAGGTGCTCTCTTTATTGCTCTTTTAACATCATACTTTTTCACCTGGGAGCTTCACCTAGGCATCTGTAGAAAGAAGCAGCCCATAGATTTTAGTTTTCCTAATTCACCGATTGGTACTCCTAGCTGATCCTGCAGAAGATGATTTTTTTGAATATCACTCTCAAGGTTAGTTATAGGCTTCATTACTTCTTTACCATTACTGTTGCTATTATGTCGGGTACTTAAAAGGAATCCTAGAAAAGATTTTTTGGGGAGGATGGTCGCAGATTACTATCATGCTAAAGCAAAGAGATCAGAGATGTTTAAGCGTCCATCTTTATTGCATTGCTTATCCACGCTCATATTCATTCGATCAGGTTGTTAAAGATTTTTTTTTTTTTTTTGAAAAGATCCGATACTTAAATCCTTTGGAAATCACTACACTATATCATACTTTGAAAGCTACGGGCTATCGGAGGATTTCCATCTGGGAGACGAGCCAGAACCCGCATCTGTCAGGGCTTTGGAGAGACATCGAAGCAGCAGCGGAATATTTCATTGAGTTGCGTTGGAACACAACTGCTGAACCTGTCGGCGTTCAGACTGCGGAATTGCTGTTCTTCATTAATTATAGAGATATGTTCAAACGGCCATATTTTTGTTTACGGCTTCATGGAAAAATGAACGGAAATTGAGGTATGTTCTGAACTGCATGGTTGAAGCAATTCCAAATTACTTCAGTCGCAAGCAGAGCCTTGAGTGTCGCCGAGACAATATTAGCAATATTATACGCCATGGAGGGTGGCGGTGGACACTCTAGCATGAGCTTTGGATTGGCCTTTTCTTGGGTGGTGATGAATTGTTCAGAATAATGTATATTTTAGATTTCTTCTTGCCCCTATGAATTCCTGAGGCGACACCCCCTTCTATAATCTTTCTGATCCTTTTCCTCGCCCCAGACCGCCTGTATGCGCAGGGCTTTTGAGCACAGTGCTCTCCTTGTGTTCCAGAGCAGGGTGGGTGTGGCCTAGTCTGAATCTCAGCTTAGGCTACCCCCTCTGCTACCCTTCTCCTGTTCTACTCGCCTCTTCTAATGTTTCCAGTCCCCATTCTTCATCTTTCCGGACCCTTTCTGCCGTCCGCTCTGGGTGTGCCTGGGGCAGAGCTACACTCGTGTTGGCTAGGAATTGTAGCAGCGCCCTGGTAGCTCTGGGCTCTCCTAGAAGTCGTCCTTGCGGGTGCTCCTCTGCAGCAGTGGGTCTCATAACCCCATCCACCTCCAGATCCCTGTAGAACTTGTTTCGTTGGTGTCACCATCTCCGACATTCAAAGAGAAGATGGTGTATTGTCTCCCTTAATGAGCCACAACCTTTACAGGTTGCATCTTCTTGGGCTTGGATCCGATGCAGGTATGCTCCAATGGCCGCATGTCCTGACTTCAATTGGAAATAGCGGCTTGCCAGGTGTTTGGGAGCTACTACAGCTGTTGGGTCAAGCCGCCAGTTCTTCTGCGGCCTGTATATTTGTTGACCTTGTTGGGATCGTTGGCTAAGCTCCTTAGTGAGCCATCTCTGCTTCTGTGTTGTAACAGCTTCTGTTCGGGCTCTACAGGCAAAGGCCAGTGAGATCTCTTTTGGACCTCTTCCTGGTGGCTTACTGGCTGCCTGCTTTGCTGCCTGGTCAGCTCTCTCATTTCCTTCTACTCCTGCGTGTCCCGGAACCCATTGGATAGTGGGTCGGCGACCTTGGGTGTGTAGTCTCTTGGCTATAGCATGTGCTTGGATCACCAGTGCTTGGCCTGGCCCTGGCTGGGTATGTTGCAGCCTCGAGATGGCGGCTTGGGAGTCAAGCAGGATAGTGACCGATCTCTGATCTACCACTTTCCATGCTACCTGGAGTGCTAGAATGACTCCATGAAGCTTTGCGTCAAAGACCTCGTGTCCCTTGCCCAATGAGAATTTCTGGGTCTTCCACGCTCCTCCTGGTTCTTGCCATGCAAGTCCTGCTCCGCATCTGCCATTCTCTAACCTTGCTCCGTCTGACCAGATTTTTAGTTCAGGAGAAAGAGATCGCGCTGCTACTAGGGCCTCTGGACTTGGTAGCACTTCTATTCTGCCCGGAAACTGGCTACTGGTCGTCTGTACCGTGCTTTCAAAGCCCTCGGAAGGGCCCGCTGGTAGGATATTGGCTAGTTGTCGAGCAAGGTGTTGTCCCAGGGACCATGGGCCCGCTGTTGACTAATAGGTGACAGGAAAAGCGATGTGTTCACAAATGCCCAATTTAATGTCCTCATAACTCATATCTCTCGTGTATGACCGGGAACTATTTGCCTGCTTCCATCAGTAAACCCGATTATGAGAACACTCATACGTGGAGAGGTTCCTATGGATCTTGTTAGTGCCCTCCATTTAGATGGATTTCCACTTTTTGATGAGGCGAAATTGAGCCGTGCGAACGGTGAGGATGACGAAGGTTTAGCTGATCAGTGCCTTGTGGCTAGACCTCGCCACTGCCGTTATTGTCTGTCAGCCGTTGATGTGGCGTTGAGCCCGTCACAATTGGATGGTGTGAATAAACCCCAATTAGCACCATCCACTCCAGACCACTCAATTCAGATTATCCAAGCCACTACGGAACCTGCATGTATAATCTGCCGCCATGCGGACTTTCTCAACTTCCATCCCAATTTACGCCATTGCGAATTCGGAACGGTTTGGAGCGGATTTGGTGGACTCGCTGTGCCATTCTAGTCCTGGATATAAGCAGTGAGCAAGGAGATTCTTATGGACACTATTGCCAAACAGCAACGAAAATTGGTAACCTATAATTGTATATTATGTTCCCTGGTAAGCTAAACATCAGTTCACGCACTTCAACCCTTGGACGCAAATGGCCCCCTTAGTAAATCAACCATGTTCGCCCAAAGCTCTTAAATAGACTCTGAGGTCCTAATCTATGGAAGAAGTGAAGAGTTGTAAGAAGAGACTATCAGAAAGACAAGACGAAAAGATGGACTGGGAAAGAACTAGATTACAAAAGGGAGAGGCAGCTATTGACGAAAATAATCAACATGAGGAAAGGGAAGGAAGCATTCACATAACCAGGCCATCACACATAACATAGCACCTCTTAATTCGCAATAACTGTATGAAGAAACCCCCCCCCCAAAACATACAGAGGCGAAAAATCTACAGCAAGGCAAGGCACCGAGACGTCTGCAGAACCCCCTCCCGCCAAAAAAAAAAAAAAAAAACATAATACTAAAGCAGAAAATTATGCGACCTCAAAACAGAGGGTATGCCACATCATTGCGGGTTGACAGTCTGAGGTGCTCGATATCTCAGTTCCGCTGTGGTGCCCAGGTAACCATGGTTGGAAATCCAGTTCCCTGCTGTCCTCGAGCATAATCCGGAACCGCAAATATATCTCTGAGGTTCATTACGCAAGTGGAAGCATTTTTGTCGTCCTTGATATTTGGTACACCCAATCAAATGATTCAGTGCCTGCTAAAGGACTGCGCCAAGTACCGGTCTGTGGCAGGGGCTGCAGTCAGGGACGCTGCACAGAAACTCTAGGTTTGATCTTTGTTAATGCAGGACAGAGAGTCCCTCTGAAGCCAGAATCACCATCAGATTCCTTGTGCCCTGTCACAGCACATGGTGCTCCCTTTCATGCATGGCGCTGTCCCATAGGCCTCAATATTTAATTTACCAACTATCTGCAAGTAAAATTGCATAAAGGAGAAATAGAGCAACACTGGTGTATGAAATGCCTCACCAGAATGAGAATGCCCAATTTCTATACCTACCAGAAAACACTATCAATCAAATGACTCAACACCACATTTGTGCTTTCTGTATGACTAGATTATGACTTCACAGTATCCCGCCTTTTCCATAGCACCGGTCCGCACACTTTTTTAGGATCTACCCATCAGCGACGACCGTGGGATTTGGTTGAAAAAAAGGCACTAGGATCGGTATCCCAGCTTGCAGCATCCAGACTGATTAATCATAGTTCCCGGATCCATACGACTTTGATGCATTCCGGTTCGCTCGAGCGTGGGAACGCCACAGTAGCAGCGAGGCGAAGTGGCAGCAAACATTCCTTATCAAAAATACAAGATACATTTACTCTTATGATTCGATAGCAATACACAATAATTTCGGCCAAGTAAACTAATAATCCTAAGGCACATGACTTTACAATGTTAAACAGTGGAGGTATGACTGGTTCCATCCCATTTCACATGGCCGGAGGATCCATTGTACTTTCATTGTAGAATGGATATTGATTAATACAGAGAACGTGAGTCAGTGTATATGAGTATATTCTTTTTGAGAAGAAATTGTATTATGTGACAGACAATATCAATGCTGCTATAAATATTCTCCTGTCGGAGGACGTGTAGTGCTGATGAGACCATTAGAAGTATCATAAGAGAGTATAGAGTTGCTGGGGCTTAGTCTACAACAACAAATATAAGTTCTATGATCACAGAGATAATTCCATTGCCATTTTCAAAAAAAAAAAAAAAAAAAACAACTACCACCTGTACATAGCCTATACAACAATAAAAGACATAGCTGTCTAACCACCACAACCCCCTCAAACAAGTTCAGGATTTCAGCACATCATAGCCCCCAACACCAACTTCATCATTCTATCCAAGAAATCCAATATAGCATAACAAAAGCTGACGCAAGCGTACCTTTCCAAACTAACCAATGGACCCATAATTCCATAACCGGCCCTGGGAAAGGCAGCTTAATCTATCGAGTGGCGACGCCCGTTGACATGATTGGCACTCTGCCCCCAATCATTCCACACGACCCGATGAGATGATGCCAATCCTGCATGTTCTGGATCGTGGGGAGATCTGGGGTCTCTCTAAATTACTATTATTATCTCCGAGTTCACTGGTCTATGTGCGGAACATATGTGATTTGATTACGGCTGTAACTTGTGTGGTTTCTGACGTCAGTGGGTTCGCTCGCTTATTTTATTTCTATTTTTTTATTTTGATGTCGTATCAAATCAAGATTGTATGGGATTGTGATGATGATGATGATGATGATGATAACGGTATGGTATGACATTGATGATAACTACCTACGGTTGTTGGAGTTGACAAAAAGGGTATATATATCTGGCTCATGCTGGGTAATGTTCTATTCTTCAGGACGATATTTCTCTTAAGTTATATGTTACTTTACTATACTATACTGTCTTAGGATACTCGCCTACTTTATTCAACTAATCTACCTATACATTACAACGACTCACACTGTACGACTTACGCACAACGACATCGACATATAATCCTCCCACTCAACCTTCTACGACCTTCCTTCTATCGAACCAATCCCAACACCAAGTATCAATCTTATCCAAAAGCAAACCACCAAGATGTCCGCCAATATCACCCCCCACTCCAAGAATCCCAATCCCTCCCAAACCCTCGACGACAAGCCCACAGCTCCCACACACGACCCCAAGAACCCCGTCCAAACCCAGAGCCTCTCCGCCGACCAGGAACAGCGTGATCTGCCCTCCGCCGTGCCTGAGGACAGCCAATCTCAAGCCTCGGGTTCGATCGCCGGCGCCTCCCAAGCCCAGCCCCAGGCTCAAGCCCAGGCACACAGGTCCGATGAAGACGGCGGCATCATCGGTAAGTTCGGCAGCGCCCAGGGTCATGCCGAGCCGTACGAGCCTTCTGGTGAGGAGAAGATTGAGATTGATCTCTCTATCCTGGACGGCAAGACGGTCAATAAGGTCGGCAATGTCGTCGACGCCCAGGGCAACGTCTTTGGGCGCATTGTCTCCGGCGATGGCCGACTGGCGGGCCGCAAGGTCGATGGCCAGGGCCAGATCTGGGGTGACAAAGGCCAGATCATCGGCAAGGCGGAGCTGATCCCCAGCGCTGAGCAGGAGACGCCTGAGGGTCCCTTCTATGGCTTTGAGACAGCCGTTGTTGGCCAGGACGGCGTGGTGACCGATACCACGGGCAGTATCATCGGCCGTGTCATCGAAGGCGATGCCCTGCGCTTGCTTGGTCGCCAGGTCGACGAGGATGGCGACATCCTCGACAAGAGCGGTAACACAATTGGCCGTGCAGAGCGTTGGCAGCCCGAGGAGAAGAAGCGCAATGTCAATCCCATGGCTGGTCGCAAGGTTACCCGCGAGGGGGAAGTGCGCGATGTCGACGGAAACATCATCGGCAAGCTGACCTCCGGTAACCTGCCCACACTCATTGGAAAAGAAATCGACGACAATGGCAACGTCGTGGACAATGACGGCAACAGGCTGGGTGAATGTACTTTGATCGAGAACATCCCCGAGCCTGAGCCTGAAGCTGAAGCCGAAGTGCCCGATCAATCCCCAGAGGAAATGCAGAAGCAGAAGGAGGAAGAAGAGGATCGCCAGCTGTCAAAGAAAATGAGTTCCATCATTGGTCAAACGCTTGATCGTCTCCGCCCCATTTGCAAGATGATTTCCGAGGCAAGTCCCACCAGTCTCCAAATCCATACAAGATCTTAACTAACACCATCTCAGCACGTCGAACGCGCAGACCGCACCCCCAAGGAGGAACTCGATGAAGAAGGGCTCGTCAAACAAATAAAACCCCTCCTCGAAGAAGGCGGCAGCATTCTCCAAGAAAGCAATGGGGCGATCCGCGCCCTCGACCCGGACGGCCACGTCGCAGCCAACGCCAAAGCCCGCGCTGCCTCCCACGAGGCGTCCAAGGAGGAATATGCGCTGGCGGAGCAGCTGAAGGAGTTGGCCGAAACTGTCTGTACGACAATTGACAATGCGAAGAAGCGCATTGCGGACATGCCTCACGCGAAGAAAGAGCTCAACCCGCTGTGGGCGTTGCTCACGGAACCACTGGGTCAGATCATTGCGGCGGTGGGCTTGTTGCTGAATGGTGTGTTGGGACTGGTTGGTCGCCTGCTGAATGGACTCGGACTGGGTGGTATTGTAAATGGCCTGTTGGGTGGATTGGGGCTTGATAAGTTGCTGGGGAGTCTGGGACTCGGGTCGGTGACCGATGCGCTTGGACTGGGTGGGAAGAAATAAAGAATGATCTAGACGCAGTCTATCTTCAACGGAGAATAACTCCAGCTTATAATCCAATATCACACCTTCATCGAGGCGTCCTCATCCAAAACACCTGCGCATAAACAGAAATAACTCTGATGCCGCTCGTAGTCTATGGATTTGGGGGTGTGGCGGCATACTTTCTATACGCCCTCAAGCCGACTAATACACTCTGCCAGATTTATCTAGTATCAGAGCTAAGGATGGCGCCTGACTCGCACGAGGAATTGCATTTCTGCATACAGCATGAGTAAACTCATATTGTGAAAGAGCATCATCAACATACCTAGCGAAAAGCTTGCTCCTACCAGATGAGAACTGATCCTCAACACCGGCATAGCATATATGACAGTAGTCTCCAGAGTATTAATTGTCAGTAATATCGCCTTGACTAGTCAAGGAGTTGATTATCACCGTGAAGCTATTGTTCAAAGCACTTTGTTAGCCAATCATTGTGTATGAGAAGTTTTTAAATCATGGATACTCACTCTCCTCAAGAGAACAAGACAAGGACAGCAAAGACTCTCAGAATCGCATTTCGATTCGTCCTGCAAATCATCAATAATAACTCTATAATACTAAAAGAGCCATATTCTCTATAATAACGCCGTATATCCCCGTGACCGCTCTTATGCATAACTCATACACACCAAC
The DNA here is from genome assembly GCA_025802115.2 of Bertia moriformis. Lineage (NCBI taxonomy): Eukaryota > Fungi > Ascomycota > Sordariomycetes > Coronophorales > Bertiaceae > Bertia > Bertia moriformis. The sequence continues at coordinate 26,572 of JAOYNC020119342.1, forward strand.
CCCAACCCACTTGACCCAGTCCGACTCCTCCCCGTCGCTACCGACTGTACCAATGGCACATACCCATACTTATCAACCCCATACCCCTGTATTAAATCTCGATAGAAGCCAGAGATATCCGGCGTTTATTCTTGTTTATTCTTCTTGATAGCCCATACATAGCGAGTCCTCGTGGTGATTCCCTGTTTATCCAGAGACTTGTGAATCGCCTCGATCTCATGGGATCCCAGAAAAGAGGCCATCCGTCGCTTGATCCTGGCCCTGCTGGAATCGACATGAGTGGTCTTGTGAGTAGTCTACAATGTGAGATAGCGATCTATGGGGTGCATAGGGTTGGATTACTGCTTCGCCGTTCCACCCCATATCTTTCTATACACTTGCAGGTCAAGCGGTTTGGCCTTTAACATTACCTTGATGGCGGCCCAGATTTTGTCACAATTATGAATCTTGCCTATCAGATTTTTCTCAGGGTCGATCTTAATTATGTTCAAATCACTTGATTGACCGTTGTTCTGGGGGGCGGAGCTGCAGTTGAAGCCTTGGCCAGTTTGGCGGGTAGACGCGTTATCAGGCGCTCTCGAACGCACAGCATTATGCTGGGGAAGTGGTCTCAGAATGCTACCAGGATTCTTTTGAGATACAAACTTAATTTGGCTCGCCGCCCCTTGAACTGACTCGTACTGCGGATACGAGGGGTTGCTTGACGTATATTGTGCGGGATAGGGAACGGATAGAGCAGGAGCAGGGGTGTTTTGAAAGGCTTTTTGGCAATATTCAAAGCCGCAAGCTGGAAGCAAGAGTCGGTCTAACTCCTGGGCTCCTCTAAGGATAACTTGTGAAGGACCCTTTCCAATCCCCATAACCTATTCAGCTGCCGGTCAATATCAGTACAAGTGTAGATCCACGTACCTGAGATATAATTGAAGAAGGTGAGGTACCATCTAGAGCCGCCACTAGTGCGTCCCTTATTGTTTCCGAAGATATTTGATGTTTAGGTATATGAATAAAGTGGCTCTGTATTCAAATGTGAACGAGAGGCTGTTTTATGCAAGTTTGCTACTTACGCGCCGTGAGTATACTTATACCCAAAGCGCTCTAAATTCAGCCAATCATATGCTGTGCCCTTCCTGTAGGTTTTGCTTACCCCTGAATTGTTTGAATGTCGGGCGCTAAATACGCGAGCTGGTCTCGTTCAACATGTTTGTGTGACCTATTTTACGATTTCCATATAAACTAAGATATATCATCAGCCGCGTTCATGGTAAATGAAACTTTTGCTACTATTAGAATGCATCATAGCTACATATCTCTGAGATATCTTCTCAGTATCTCTGGTAAACTAGGGCTTTGGCATCTCAGGGCTGTGTTCCTCGGCATACAACCCTCACTCGGCGCTACAACTTGAGGGTACCATCTTTGACTTGTGTCAAAAGACATAGAGGACTAGAGGTCTCCGTTGAAACATTTCCTTTCTATGTTCATAATCTCGCCAATTCGTTCGATTGATCGATATAAATTGAGTCACTTCGATTCCATCCACACCCTTGAAAATGGGTCCTTTGTCACTCTTGCTTGCCGTGTTCGTGTGTTTTGGGTCTCAAAAAGGTTTGCATTTCTCGATGGAGAGTAGAAATCTACTCACATGGCTTAGAAGAAGACCGTTCCAGAGCTGTACCTCACCCAGAGTCTGTGGTGACTCTAATGTGCGCCTCACAGTTAGAGGAGATACCGGTGAGTACCCGAACGTTAATAAAACAAGTACCTTCTTTTCTATGTATTACTAACGACGAGCTTCCAGGGACTGCACTCTGCCCCAGTATCCGAGCCTGACACTCTACGCATAGTCGGTGAAGACACGCCAACAAACTGCGAGAACTTAGAAACATGGTACCGCATTCAACGGACAATTCGAAATACTTGGAACATCAAAATTAGCACCCACAAAAAACACGTCTTCTTCACGCGTTTATCGACTGATAAGGGGCCTCCTGGCACCTATAAACCACCATGGAGGCACTGAGACCCCATGGTGGTAGTATATCGCACGCGTCACCCC
>JAOYNC020119437.1:0-28499 GCA_025802115.2 Bertia moriformis
CAAAGACCTGTTGGCCGGAGCGCATTTTCCATTCAAAAAGATACAGAAAACCAGAGGGATACGAGAAAAAGGTAAACAGCCGCAGTAAACCACTGGACAAACCAAGCTAATAATTATCAGAACGTCCTCTTAATCGGCGGCGCCGTCTCCGCCATTGATATCGCGAAAGAAATCAGCAGCCAAGCAGAAACTATCTACCAGAGCACACGAAACGGCAAATTCGACATTTCAGCTAACATCCTCCCAAAAAACGGCGTCCGGATTAGCGAGATAGCACGCTACGAAATTCTAGACAATAGTGATGTCCCCGACGATGAACCGCTTCCGTTGAAAGTGCACCTGAAATCCGGCCAGGAGCTCTGCGGACTTGACAAGGTTATCATCTGTACAGGTTATCAGTTCACCCTCCCCTTTCTACCGAACTATCACGATGACAAGCTCACGTCGGGAGAAGCAAACGAGACAATTCTAGTGACAGACGGCACGCAGGCGCACAACTTGCACAAGGACATCTTCTACATCCCAGATCCAACCCTTGCGTTTATAGGCGTGCCATTCTTCACCGCCACATTCACGCTCTACGAGTTCCAGGCTATAACCGCAGCAAATGTCCTCTCTGGAACCGCTAGCCTCCCCTCAGAGAGCGCTATGAGACAAGAATACAACGAGCTAGTAAACAGAAAAGGATATGGGAAGCAATTCCACTCGCTCAAGGACGTGGAAGAAGACTACGTCAACGACCTCCTAAACTGGATAAATGGGCCTAGAGCAGAAAAGGGTCTCGACCCCATCGAGGGACATACTGGAACATGGCACAAGGCGAAGAAAGCACAGCGGGAACGCCTGAAGGCATTTGTTGAGGACAGCCGGCGAGACAGTGGCGTCGGAGGACTTCTTGAGCTACAGACATGCAGCACATAATTCAAGAATAATGAATAGATATTCAATTCACGCGGCTTGGGAATAGGCGCTAGAAGTTTCGGTATTCAGAGAAGCTTCGGTATTAGGAGATAGAGCTTTCTTGAAGGTAGCCTCTAGGTGCACTCACTAGTCATGTGCCGGGTACCATATGTGGTCCAATAGACAATGACAATCCAAAAGACAATGCAGCTCTGAGTATGACCGGACACCACTTTCATAGGCTGCCATAAATGGACATGAGACTATGGTCAGACTGCTCCTTGATACTGGGAAGGTGTCACAGGCAGCGCCTGTCGCATAAGGAGTATCCACCCTACACGGCGCACACGTATATAGAGATGCCCGATCAGGCATCCGTCCTTTCATTCCTCAACGAGATCTCTTGTACAATAGCCAAGTCATTAACGCTGCGGGTCTAGTCCTTAACAGAACGTAGATGTAGACTCCAAGGACTAAGTATGGCCAGACTGTTGTGGGCCGTAGCCGAGCTATTTATAACTAGACATAGCGTACAAAAGAAATCGATGAAGAAGAAATGTGTACAGAGCGACGGCTGTCTGAGATATATGGCTGGTCGGAAGGTCATGTCGTCTCGTTCATCCATGGACCTGCTTTCTGAATAGCTTCAACTGAGAATGAGGACCGCTCACAGTGCGGTGCTTTAGGCCACCTAAAGCGAGCTGACATTCTCCATAAATTTAAATAGCTCCCCACACTATAGATTACCTGATTGATGGCCTTGTTTGCGACGAGATGTCTGGACACCGGAGTTTGGTATTCCTTAGACGTCGTGTTGATGTTGAAACAAGGCTGCCTCTCGCCATTAATATTGGAGTTTACGCATCCGGTGAACACCCATCTTTGGTTCTTGTCCTGGATAGGATCCGTAGTTAGGGTGGAGTTTTCTGACCGGGAAGCTTCCTTGATTTGCTCGATCAGCTCAACTGGAGACCTGAGCTCTACCCAATGCTTTTCCTTTTCGAAATGGTATGGAGGCAAGATAATGGTAGTGTAATCGCTGGTTTGAATAGCGTTGTGCGGCCAGAAAGACGTTGACATCCCCTCTTTCCACAAAGAGACTGTTACCTCACTGAGATTGTTGAAAGCGTCAGTATCGTTGATTTTCATGCCCTGGACGTAGTGAGACATCCGAGGAGCGGAATCTAGAGCTCGCCGAGCCATGACGGTTACCGTAGGCTAGACCCTGCCTCAAGCAAAACATAGTTGCGATAACCCTGGGCTAGGCGTTGCACAGCATGGTGGAGGAAGACTGGCTGTCTCATTTGTTAGGCCACATACTGGGGCCCCAGAAGCCCAGTGAGAATGACATCACTGCTGTTCGTTCCAGAGGGATGCGCAGCTTCTGGAAAGTGATACTCTGTCCAAGTACCTTCAGTTTGGCGGCAGTTGAGTGGTAGGGGTGTTGTTGAGATTCTCCGTTCGTTATGGTGGAATAGTGGAAGCAGGCGCAGCAGAGCTGGGGAAGTAGCGGGAGCAGCAGAAGCCGAGAGAGTCACGGTACCATTAGAGGCAGCACCAAAACGACACAAGTTCGAGATATGAGTCAATCCCCCACCAAATGATGCTACTAGCGATTGAGGAGCGCAGCGGTTAGGGCCAAACGAAATAACCGCCTGAGTCAAATTTGCATGGGAGAGAGGTAGCGCTGCAAAAGTCCCAAACCAATTACACTGTGTAGCCAGTGAGCTTCGCGTAGCCAATCCGTGGGGACTGTTCTTTCCCACGGGATGTTCATGGCCATCGTTTGTGTATGTCCGAGGAGCAAGTTTCGAAATATCTGCTAGCCATAAAGCAGGCGTAACTTCGCAAAGTTCACAAATCACATCGGCTATATCTTTGGTTTCACTATTGGGACAGTGAATGGGGCCTTGGATGTTCGATTCGGTGACGGTCCTACCAGCACCTTGGAACTGGCGTAGAATACTGGACCGAATCCATCGGGCCGTTGTGGTGATGATCATTCGTCTTTCGTCGAGCCAAACAGAAACGTATGCTTGTGAGTATACTAGGTTGATAGCTCGCTTCATCTGCTCGCTTTGGTCCACATTGCGCCATGCGGCCACGTATGATTTTGCCTTGCCGTGCCATGCATCCTGCGCACCGGTGGCTGATTGAATCCGTGTTGTTTGCAGCCGTGATCGTTCCGAAAAGAAATGAGGTGGCCCTCATGACTGTTGCGGATTCTAAAAACAAGTAAAAGTCTGGATAATATGAAATACAAAGTGCTAAATTCAGATATCATGGCAAACAAGGCACGTTAGACATACCTTCATTTTCTCAAGACCTCTTCACCTTCTCTGCTAAATCAACAAATATACGCATTACAATCATATATTCATGGCAATTGCGACTGCAACTGGAACGGGTGCCGATGGTACTGCCGCTCCAGAAGGTTCAGGAACCACCGTTCCCATCGTTGGCTGTGGATTTGGCGGCATAGCAGCAGCCATAGAACGTTATCGAAAAGGTCACAATGTTGTGGTATTCGGGAAAAGCTCAGAAATAGGTGGACTAGGTGGGTTGTTATAAAATATGAGGCAGTGTCCTTCTCTAACAGTAGTCAGGCGATTACTTTAGGGATTTCGATGAGGAGAAATGGGCGAATGGACCCAAGGAAAACTCTGTCATGGGCACCAAGCTGTGAAGTGGTGGACCATGATAGAGGGAAGCGATGAATGGAGTCGAGAAATAGAGAAACAATAACGCGGCTACTCAATAAGGCCCAAAAATCGCCTCATCCGATCATAGACATAGAAACTTGTCGCCACCATGGGGGCCATTTTCACATAGCCAATGGTCAGCCCAACATAAAATCCCCTCACTCCTCTCTCCAGAAAGATACGTTGGGCTGTTTCCACAATGCCTGACTGGGTAGCAGACACACTTCCGACTTGTATTCGTCGCCGAATGATATCAATTGGATAAGAAACTGTTTGAGCGACTATGCCAGCAACTGCTCCACAACAAAGCTGCGCGACTGCCGTCAGTCGAGTGGAAGAGTGTGCTTCTAGAGTATAGGGTGCAAGGGCAGGCGAGCGAAGCCAGTCTCTAATTATGTCATGGGTTAGGAATGACGTGCCAGCATATGGAAGTATGCCTAGCATAGTCGGGGCAATTGCTCGATAAAGATTTGACAAGCCCCCGCTGCCTCCCCCTTCAAAGTAAATTTTTCGAGAAATACCAAGCCAGGATGAGGGATTCTTTTGTACTGTTTCAAAGGCAAGACGTGTACGGATCAACTCAAGAGGATATGTGACAAAGGTAGAGGTCGCACCAGCCATACTTCCGCACAAAAATCGACGCAACGGTGTTTCTTTCTCAGAAGATACGATAATTGCTGCTCGGAACTGTTCGTATGCGAGAAAGTTGATACCAGCGTACGGGAAGATGCGGACCAAGCTTGCTGAGTGACCTTTGAAAAGCGCAGATATACCATGTGACATTTGAATGTCTCTGGCAGCCTTGATAAGACCATTCCAGTGGGTCGAATACTGCACAAAATGAGAATGGGAGGTTTGGAAGAGGATCCTGACCCTCTCCAATGGGGCGACAATAGTTTTGGCCTGCATTACTCTCACATCAGCAATCTACCGTTGGTAGCTAAGGTGATAAGGCTTACAGCGCAGCCTGCAACACCTCCAGCTAGTCCATTTCGTAAAGCAAAGTCCAAATTTCGACTGTCTCTGTTTGATTCTGATGTGCAATAAACATGGTGGCTGCCTTCTATCGTCGTCGATGAATCTTTCACGATTGGGACACCGATGCCCTTGCCACTCATTGTCTCAAGAACCAGCAGGGCTAAGAATGATGTGAAGTGAAGAACCAAATCAAAGTCAGGTTCAGCATAAAAAAAAAAAAAAGACAATAATTACACCGAAAAAGCACTTCAGCAGTAATCCGACACATTCCCCAGTACACGACGAGGGAGAGAGATAAGAGGAGAGTGAGGGAGCCAAGGAGAAAAGGAAGCCTTTTTGGCGGTCAAAGGGCTATATCAAAAAGTCGGGAGCCGACCGAGTAACTATAGTATGCCAACTCTACCAAGATAAAAGACCAAACGTACCGTGGGACTACCAAGGCGCTCGAACAACTGTTTTATGGGTCACCGCGACCATAAATACAGACCATCTAGGAAAATCGTTTGTGCGACCACGACTTAATTGATCCCTATACCCTGCAAGAAAGCGAGGCCGAGTTATCCCCTAACTCCGGCTGTTTGTTTAGCCCTTCAATCGTAATAATATCAGTGAACAAATGGGGCTAGGCTTCATTTACCCTGGAGGACAGGGTAGCATGCAACAAGCGCCGGACATTGCACGGTCTTAAGTCAGTATAGAGGATTCTACCCCACCGGGCCAGTTCACTGATGGACAAGTCGGAGAAAGCTGAAGGCTAGTCTGTATCTCAAAGTGCTTATGCAATGCTAATTCTGCAACAACAGATAATTCATCGGTTTTTCTGACAATTGCATCTTCTAAGTACAATGTATATACTGGAAGCACGCCATTCACAAGCGGAAGCTATATTAGCTGAGCCCAGTCCTTTGATTGAATTAGGTGAAGCTCATGGGGGCGGTCATGGACTGTTCCAAGGACAGTGTGGCTTGACCAGCGACAATGTTGTCAGTCTGAACGTCGTGCAGGGGAATGGAACAGCCATCATGGTCAATGCAACAACCAACCCCGATCTGTGGTGGGCCATGAGAGGCGCAGGACACAACTTTGGCAATCTGTATGTTTGGTATAGCGGCATGCTCTGGATCCTTCTGATGCTCCAACAGATCTTTACTATCCTCACCAAAGTTGAACACTCCCAATGCCCATGGAGCCATCGCATGGAACTCCCATGCGAGTGGGTCCACACTAGAATCCTGCATAAATATCCTATTCAAGAAAGCATAAATAGCTGAGTCATTATGTTAAATCACTATTTACACATGTATTGTATTATAGTCAACTCTGTCGCAAGCATAAACAACAACTCAACGAACAACAATACAGAAACTACTCATGTTCTTTATTGTGCCTATTTTATCTGAGGCTGAGGATATCAATTCAATTGAAATCGAGTGGTCAAGGTATACTAGTGTGAGGTCAATACCCCAGAGTAGGGCAAGAGGTGCTCCGGCACTATTAACTAAAGTAACCCACGAGTCAGTGACGCCGATATCACAGAATGCCCGAAGTTGTTTCCACAATCCAGCGTCGCTTTTGGAGTTCAATGATGGACCAAACAAAATTAGGATTTCGTGACTGTCCGTGACTCATAGTTGATCGGAGAATCTTTCCTCCATTTCCTTTGTTTCTCTTTCCATTTTCTGCCCTTAATTTCTGTTCAATCCCCCTGTCTGCCATAATCAGGTCATTCGAGATGTCTCGAGCCCGGCAGGTGACTTGGGCGGCCAACGCCCTTGTGGCCGCTGTTCACCATCCACGGACTGCCATTGCCAGACCGCTGGATCACGTTCTGAGGAAACAAAGTGTTAGAGGAACCGCCTCTGCTGCAGCACAGTTAATGTATTTCATATATTTCTATTGTTGTTCCGCGCCTTTGCTTATCTGTGTACAATTACAGACCAACGGGTGCGGCAAACCCGAGCACCACAGATGTCGCTGCTCCGAGCCATCGTGTATCGCCGGCGGCGGTTGATGAATCGTATGAGGAATTCCTCCCTAGACCACAATTCGTGACCGTTAATGTTTGATACATTCCAACAGGTTCATCGGTATGACGGGAGGCCAGATTTTCCATGAAATGATGCGGAGACATAACGTGAAACATGTCTTTGGATACCCGGGCGGAACCATTCTCCCGGTCTTTGACGCTATCTATAATTCCAAATATTTCGAATTTATTCTCCCCAAGCATGAGCAGGGCGCAGGGCACATGGCGGAGGGATATGCGAGAGCCTCGGGCAAGCCAGGTGTTGTCCTCGTCACGTCTGGACCTGGTGCCACGAACGTCATTACGCCCATACAAAATGCCCTCTGCGACGGAACCCCTCTGGTTGTTTTCTGCGGCCAGGTGGCCACCTCGGCTATCGGAAGCGATGCGTTCCAGGAAGCTGACGTATTGGGAATCTCCCGCGCATGTACTAAGTGGAATATCATGGTCAAACATACGTCCGAGCTACCACAGAGACTGAACGAAGCCTTTGAAATCGCCATGAGCGGAAGACCGGGCCCGGTCCTCGTGGATCTGCCCAAGGATGTCACAGCTGGTGTGCTCCGACAGGCGATCCCGACTGCGTCCACTTTGCCCAGTCTACCGTTGGCTGAAATGCAGCAAACCGCTCCGATCAAGTCCATTGTTCGTGTGGCAGATCTGATCAATGGGGCCAAGAGGCCGGTAATCTATGCTGGTCATGGTGTTTTGAACTCCAAGAAAGGACCTAGACTCCTCAAAGAACTCGCGGATAAGGCATCGATCCCCGTAACCACCACGTTGCAAGGACTCGGCGCCTTTGACGAGCTCGATGAGAAATCCCTGCATATGTTAGGAATGCACGGTTCGGCTTATGCTAACATGTCAATGCAAGAAGCCGATCTCATCATTGCTCTCGGCGCAAGGTTCGATGACCGCGTGACTTTGAACATCCAGAAGTTCGCGCCTGCTGCGAAGAGGGCTGCGGTTGAAGGCCGTGGTGGTATCGTGCATTTTGAAATTATGCCAAAGAATATTAACAAGGTTGTCCAAGCTACGGAGGCTGTGGTTGGCGATATCTCAGAAAATGTTGCCCATCTCCTGCCCCTTGTAAAGAAGACGACCATGGCAGATCGCTACGAGTGGTTCGAAAATATTAAGGAATGGAAGGCACGGTGGCCCCTCAACCTATATGAGTCTTCTGAGGAACGGTCGCACTTAATCAAGCCCCAATATCTTATTGAAGAGCTCAGCAACCTCACCGCCGATCGCAAACACGAGACTATCATCACCACTGGCGTTGGCCAGCACCAAATGTGGACGGCGCAACACTTCCGGTGGCGCTACCCACAGACTATGATTACTTCAGGTGGACTTGGCACTATGGGCTATGGTCTTCCTGCCGCAATTGGAGCTAAGGTGGCTCGGCCGGAGAACCTGGTTGTTGACATTGATGGAGATGCATCCTTCGGGATGACTCTCACTGAGATGTCCACTGCTGCTCAATTCAACATTGGCGTGAAGGTCATCGTTCTGAATAACGAGGAACAAGGTATGGTCACACAATGGCAGAACCTCTTCTACGAAGACCGTTATGCACACACCCACCAGCAAAATCCTGATTTTATGGCATTCGCCAAAGCAATGCGTGTTCAGCACCGCCGCGCTAGCAAGCCAGAGGAGGTCACCGACGCCCTGGCATGGCTCATCAATACTGACGGGCCAAGCCTGCTAGAGGTTATCACCGACAAAAAGGTCCCTGTTTTTCCCATGGTGCCTGCTGGGTCGGGTCTCCATGAGTTTATTGCGTTTGATGCCAAACAAGACAAGCAGAGGCGAGACCTAATGCGTCAAAGAACTGCTGGTTCTCATGGAGAGTAGGTTTTCGAGTAATCTCTTTCTTTTCCCTCCTTCTTTTTTTTTTTTTTTTCGAAAGCGAAAGGATGTTATATATAAAAGTTATTGATGAAATTCTCTGCTGGTAGTCGTACAGATGGCAATTCACTGGTAATCTTAAGTCTTTCTAATATTCACGGATTCACTGTGGCAATGCCACTTGTTGATATTTGGAAGCCCAAGACTAGTTCTCTCGTAGATCGGACCCGCCGGGATAACTGGTCATGAATTGGGGACGCCAACAGTCCCATATGTAGGAATAAAATCTAACATCACAACTAAGAGATCTCCTTAGCTGTAAAAAAATCTGCCGCTCCCTTATCCCCAATCACCTTGGCTTCGACAACGCTGAACACCGGGATCTCTGCCAATCGGAACATAATGTGATATAGGGTAGGAAGGCTCCCCCAATCGAGCTCATCGATATCAACGATAGCATCAGACACAGCCTTTGACCAAGTAGGTCGACGTATTTTATGCTTTTCCTCGTCTGCACAAGAGACGAGCACCGGATACTCAGCTTCAGATACCCCCTTGCGGTCTGCTCCAGCTGCAGACATGTATCGATGAATGAGGAGTTTGGACTCCTCGGAGAAGTCTCTATCCGTCGAGGGCTTTTGCACAGCGCTCTCTTTGACGGGCTTCAGCCCCTTCAGACTGAATATACCCCAGGTGGCCCCTCGCCAGCTGGTCACGAAATGGTAAGACTCCTCGCGCTGGTGCACATCAATGTCGCTGAAGACCTTTAGGAGGTCCACTTCCTCATGGCCTAACGTAATAGAATTCATGCAATCCTCAAATAGAACAGGTAGATAAGTGCCTTTAACAAACTCCCCGCTAGCCTTTTGATATTGCACACCATGGATATAGAGGCCGAAGTGATTGTAGCCACCACCTGCCAGCCAGCTTAGACCACGCAAGCTGGTTTGTGGAAAAGTAGCATAAGCCACACTGCCAAGCCACACGAAGCTATAGGATGAGTTTGGCAAAAGACTCTTTAGTAGGGTTCGACTCGTCTTGAACTCGATCGATGCTGTGGTGAAAGTGGCGTCCCAAGGGTCTTTCTAGGCACCGTGCATGGGATCAGACACAGTTGACTGGCGCAAGGATGACTTCTGAGTCGACCGAATATGTTGGCGCAGAAGGTGGGTGGGGTGATCTAAATTGTTGTAGCCATCGACGAGAATATCGAGTCTGGGGAGGAAAGAAGAAAAGACATCTATCTACAAGAAAAGGGCCTTTATCCATGATCCCTGTGACTGTGCTGAATGTTTTCTTTGTTCTCTTGCATGGTGGCGTTTATCGATATCAGCCACTGAGGCGGCATTGAGGCGTTGAGCCGTCACATAAGGCCAATTTGATAAACAGCTTCGAATCGTGTAGACAAATATGGTACAAGCATAAATAGAAAGGAAAGGCTTTAGAAATAAGCCAGTGTTTCTTTTTACAAACCTAGGAGGTTATCAATGAACATCTTTCTACTATCCAAGGTAGCTACTGATCATACCTTGTCATTAAAGTCACGGAGATCTAGTCATGGTGAGTACACGCACTTTTGACGATAATATGCTTACATCAGAAGCCCACCAAGATTCCTATCCAGTTCTCATATGATCCGGCAGAAATTGCTTTAGAGACAATGCTAATTTGAGAATTGATTCTCCGTGGGAATAGACATCCTCAGAAAAACTCAGCTAAGATGCTATGATGCTGCTAGATATCTGCAAGGCTTTGAGAAGTAACAGATCCCGGAAACCGAGCCTCAATGAGAACCTACATAGTCTTTCTCGACAAAGACTTAAGCGTCTTCATAGAAAAAGTTTTGTACTATCTCAGTTATGGTACTATTCTAATGCTAGCGCTGATGACTTGGCATTTTGATGCTTCATCTTCTAAAGCGTTCTAAAGCATTGTAGGGCTTGATTACTTCTTAAGACAGCCTCATGATAATGGAGCGAGGAGAATACTTCAAGGTCGATACCCTAGGATTATGTGTGAAACAGCCCCTTTAAACTTCGACTTTTTGCTTATCTTGAACCAAGCCCTATCAAGTGATTAGTGCAGGCGCAGAATATGAATTGAATTATATATGCTTTGATCAAAAGTATCCGAGCTTTCTTAGGCGGTTACTAATTTCTTTAAGACAGCCATTATACCAGTCGTTCAAAACCTTGTGTATCTCATATCCAGAAACTGCTGCCAGATATTGCCTTTTCTTCATGCTCCTAGGTATCTTGTGTGTAGGCGCTAGTAACAAAGAGCTTTCTTCAAGCCAGGTTCCTTTACCGATTGTTGCAAGACAGTCGGATCATCGCTGTTCAAGGAAATGAATGTTATAATCCCGTATTTCCCCTAAACCCATGAAATACCAGCCTCGAGCACTGCGAGATCCACTATGAATGCATCCTTCGTATTGTGATGGTTATTCTAGGCTTAATACTAAGCGCCAAGCTCTTAAAGAGGAACGGCATCAACAATCACATCGTCGAGGCCCTTTCTTCAATGTGCCTTTTATTGCTTTTCATCCTCCAAAACCAGGTGTTCTCCCTCATCGTTATCCCCGTGGAGCGTCCCTCCCTAAACCCCCGACTTGGAACTTCGCTCCTGTGAAAATGCCTGTTTCTGAAGCTGAAACCATACCGGCTTTGCGGGTTCTTCTCAATTCTTCGAATGAAATACTTCAGGCCCATCGTGACCTCGCGCTCCAAACCTTAGAACAGGTCAGAACAGTTCTCGCCGTCAAATCTCACAATAACAACACAACCAGCTCCAATATACAAGCAGAGCCGTTGCCCTTTTGCAACCATAAAAACCTCGAGAGCCACTCTTCTCGCCAGCTCGGAGAGTCCTCCTACTCCCCAGTGAGTGTTTTCGAGGACCGGTCGCACGCTGCCGCCGACGCGACCGAACTACCAAGGACTGCTGAGATCAAAAGAAATCGTGATGCTGACCCTAAGGCTCTCGACGAGTTACGGTCGCATCGTAAATCTACCCTGGCTCAAGTCAATGTAAGAAAGCGCAAAAGAGGACCAGCCAGGGAGGCTTGACTTGCCAAGCTATTGCAAGCCATAGAAAGACACCTTCCAAAGTCTGTGGATCCCCCGAAGACAGCGTCGCTTTTGGCTTGTTGGAAAATGTTCAGGGCCGAGGAAGATTCGGCATGCGCCTAGATCACACCAAGCGAATTGACGGGAACAAGACCCCCAACGAAAAAGAAAGACTCTTGAAACGACTATGCCAGATCTCGCTTGCTCGAGAATTCATGGAATGGGAGCGCAAACAAGTTTGGTCTACCAGAGTTGATCAACTTTACTCTCAAATCTGTGAACCCTCTCCAAAAAAAAAAAAAAAAAAAGTCAAAGGTCTAAGAAACAGCTCAGTAAAGTGTCTCAGTATGTAAGAAATATTGGCTGTCGCGACACAGATCGCAGCGTGGCCAACAAAGCACTTTGTCAAGGAACAATTCAATTGTTATCCGAGGACTTGATAGAGGAAGCCCTTGGGGATGCTGCTCCAGAAGGGGCCGCTGGAGGCCTATTGTCCGTGATGGCCTCGAGTTTCCGCTGGTCCTCGTCGGATGTCGTTTTCTGCAAGACCTGCTACAGTAAATCACAGGCGTCAAGATAGCAGACTCGCGCCCTCGAAGTTCTGGGCGTTGTCCAGCTGCACAGCCATGTTCACCTTCTGCAGGGCCTCGGGCAGCATGGCCTTCTGTGGTGACTTGCTTGGTTTGCTACGGGTGTGCGAACGGGACCTGGGGTGGCCTCGTGGCCTGTTCCGCTGGTTCGGAAGCCATCGCGACTCAGTCAAGCCAATGCAAAGTACAGTATCTCGACTCCCGGAGAGCGCGAGCCATGGCTAGCAGACGACCGGTTCCTCGCCGAGATGGAACGTGGTAGAATCTGCCCGTCGCGGATGGGGTTTCGACAAAGGACCAATGGAGTCGACCTCGACTAGGAGCGATTGGTATGTACGGATGGTTGGATTGGGTGCCTGTTGACTACGACTAGCTATATGTCTACCGGCAGAAAGCGAGGACGGTCAAGCACGTGACCCGATGGGTAATGTTGGTATCACGGCTTAGTCAGGGTCGAAAGTACGTATCAAGCCAAGAAAGGTTTAGGTCTCTGATTCCTACAAATGAAGCTAACTAGGATCCTATATAAGATCACAGACTACCTAACAAAGTATCCTAAGCGAATGTGCGGTTTTACTAACAATAAGGGCAAAGGAGTGAATAAGCTGTTTGCGCCATATGATATCAGTGAGGCATCAATCAGGCATCAGTTGGTATCGTTCGGTAAGGAACCTCTATATTCCGACAGGTAAAGAATGAGAGTCTCACGTAATCACACCCGTGTGTAATACAGTTGCAAACAACGCTGGGCGCAGCCGGTGCCGAGACTAACGATATTCATTGATCGCCGCAATCCTGTCGTTTCCTCAGAGCCCCCGCGAAGGCTAGTTCGATCGGCCCTTCCAGCCCCCGCGCGCGAAAGTTAGTTCAAGCCCCTACGCGCGTATAGTCGCATACTTTATTTTCTATGAATTGATAGAGTGGTTTAAACTTGTACATGGCGAACGGCTATAAAACGCTATCTATATTTGGACGAGAAAATGCGACCCGGACTTTTGATAGAAATGTCGTTGGTGTCTTGCCGTAATCTTCGCCCGTTGGGGCCCCATTCGGGCCTCTGGGGATGTCATCACAGCCCCTATCATAGCTGGATGCAAGCGTTCATAAGCGAAGCGAAGGTGGACATAAGTGGGACCGCTGAGTCATCAACGCGGGATCGAATGCACGGCAACGACTCCTGAGAATCGCGCATCCCCTGTTTCATATCCAGCATCACAAACACAGCTGCTGCTGCGATATCGGCAATTCCATATGATTTACAAGACGATAGATATGCCTCTTCCCAAACTTCACGGCCCACGCCCAAACCAAAGCACATCATCTCCATGCCTAGCAGCTTAGACGCGCCGTCAGCTTCGAGCTTGATACTTCATTGAACGGGCGGTATGCCTTTAGTACCACATGGGATGCTGGATAATACAAGTACGAGAGGTGGAGATGGGACTCTTGGCCCCGAGCATCACGGTTGAGCAGGAAAGCCTGCCTCCAATTAGGGGTGGGGGTCAGGAAAAAGGGCCCCGTTAAACTTTTGGGCCAGCTTAACCTGTTTGGGCCCTCCTTTGGGCCAACCTGACGAGGATTCGTGTGTGATGACGTTCAGTTTCAAAGTTCTTGCCGCTGATATTCATTGATTGACCTCACAGCTGTGGGAGTTTCGAGGGATCGTCACAGTTGGTATTGGAAGTCTCCCACTGCTGAT
Source organism: Bertia moriformis (assembly GCA_025802115.2). Classification (NCBI taxonomy): domain Eukaryota; kingdom Fungi; phylum Ascomycota; class Sordariomycetes; order Coronophorales; family Bertiaceae; genus Bertia; species Bertia moriformis. The sequence goes on from JAOYNC020119437.1 coordinate 13,818, forward strand.
GTTCATTGATGAAACAAGCTTCGGGGTAGGCTTGTGGTAAACGCCCCGAGAGACATGTGTTGGGATAAGCCCGCATTACGCATCGTGGGGACCGGTCTCGGAACGGCTCCCCACGCCACAATGCGCATCGCCTGCCAGCGTCCGTTGGGCCGAGGCGCATGCCAAGTTGGAATACAATCTTTCTAGTGACGAGCTTTGACAACCATCCGGTAGCGCCCGGGTGCTATGTCAATGCCATCATAACCCGTGCACCGCCATCTTCGCTTGAACGGCACGTGTGTGCCGGATTCTTATGGTTTGTTGATTGTCATGGATCAACATAGTCTTTGAAGATCATGCTCCAATCACTACCCCTTTCTGGTCAAGCTCGTGACCGAGGTCTAGCCACGGACCGACGTCAGCGATCGCCAGGGACCAACCTTAAATTTCCACCCAGGTTGTCAAGCCCAATAACTTAAATACCTACCCGTCACTCCTCTCCGACCTGGAACTAATCTGATCGTTACCGACCACATTCAGCAATATCAGGAAGGTAAGCACTGGACAATACCAGCAACCTACCAGTCCTTTTCATCGACAAAAGACAGGAGCTAACGTCTCTAGAAGTCTAATCCGAAGATCTTGCTGAATTGCACCATGGCCCCCATCCTAACATTCCGGGCGCTAGTTTGGGCAGCCCTTTTGGCAGTCCTGGTGCCCTACTGTTCTGCATTTCGATACAGCCAGAGCCGTTATGGAGATGTCCATGTGTCGGACGAACAGGACATTTATTCTGCGGAAGCCGAGGCTATGATCAAAAACGATGAAAGCGAGGAAGGAGAGGTAGGTCAGGACCCATTGGCGGCTATGTCACAGTACCAGCTAACCAGTTGAACAACAGGACCACGGCGTAATCGATGTACCAGATGGCGCTGAGTTTACGTCGTTCAATGTTAACGAGAAGGGCGACGAGGAAATTGCGGGTTTCATCTCGAAGGATTTGGACGAGAAGACCATCGAGCATCTCTTTATCGTTCTCCACGGGAGGCTAAGGGATGGAAACGGCTACTGGAAGACGCTGAACAACGCCATCAACAAGGCCAGAGACGACAACTTCACCGGAACAGACCGCAAAATGGCAGTGCTCGCCCCGCAGTTTTTCTCGACAAAATTCAACTCTGGTCAATACAAAGACAATCAGCTGGCGTGGGACGAATTGAACGCTTGGCAACCAGGTGGCCAAGCTAATCATCCCGCAAATACAAGCCTTACCTCTTTCGACGTCTTGGACGGCCTCGTCAAGCTCCATTCAGACAAGGAGAAGTATCCGAACCTGAAAAACGTCACCGTTGTTGGCCATGGTGGCGGTGGTCAGCTGGCCCAGCGGTACTCGGCTGTGGGGAATGATCCCCCTGACAATGTCCACGTTCGGTACATCCACGGCGACCCATCGTCGTGTATGTACTTCACCGAAGACCGTCCTAGTCTCCCAGACATCGAAACTTCGAAAAATTCCTGCGATTCCTACAATATCTGGAGATACGGCTTCGACAAGTTCCCCGGCACGGGAGGCAAGCGCATGACGCCAAAGGAATATTTCAAGCAGTACGTCAGTCGAGACGTTGTCTCGATAGTGGGACTCCAGGATACGGGGAGTGCTGGTGATACTAGTTGCATGGGGAACCTGCAGGGAGGCAAGAATCGGCGTACTCGCAACTTGATCTGGTTCCGGTACATCAACACGCTCGCGCGCACGGATGAAGACCTGGAGGGGTTCCCTGGTTCATTCAAGGATCTTCCTGACTGGAGCGACGCGGTGGATGGAAAGAGCCATCTACGACTCGTTGCTGTTGAGGATGTGGCTCATAATGCGGAAAAGCTATTCCAAGAAGATCTCGGGCGGGGGGCGCTCTTCCGCGATGGCGACATCGACGAAGGCTGGCGCCCCAAGAAGGACAACAACAACTAGATATGGCGGTTACATAGAACGCATTATATCATAGAACGCAGTCGATTAGGATACATTCATTTGTCGAACAAGCGCCTTAACACTAATATTGTTTAATATTAGTGTCTGAGCTTGCTGAGACCGCATTCCTCTAAGCAATAGTAGCGTTCCAACATATCAGATGTTTCGGCATATACGGAAGTCAACACATAGTCAAAGGATGCTGGCTGCATAGCCGTAGTCCCTGACCCTATCATCAATATGTTCGTGCAGTCGGACGTTTAGGGTAGGCGGGAGGCTTAGGCTCTGATTGGTCAGTCAGAGTGGCCAACATATCAGGCATTCAGCCTATATGGTAGTCAACACATTGTCAAGGTCTACTGCGCCATCCAGCTGACTCCGTCGTCTCTGCGTGGGTATTAGATATTCTGGTGCGCAATTGTCTACTGTCATTCCTATGGAAGAAAACTTGGCTAACTAGTTAAGATCATCCTACGGCCTGACAGGGAAGGCATCAATAGTCTCCAGCTGAACCACAACCCCATTCATAGCGTGTACTTGAAGAGCGGAGACTTATCCCCCATCGTCAGCAACTGCTCATCAGTGTACTTCTCTCGGATCTCCATCTCAGTCAATCTAGCATTGCGCTTGTTGCCATACGCAAGGGACAACTCGAGAAAAATGGCTACAAGAAGAGCCGATCCACCAAAAGCCAACGACAGCCCAAAACCCGTAGGATAGGTCGGGGCCTCCTTATCAAGATACATGTAGCTACCAATAATGCCTCCGGTATTGCCCATGCAGATGTTGAACGCACTGCCGATAGCGCGGCGCTTTGAAGGTGCCAGGTTGTTCATTGCCCATGAGGCTGTGGCTGGGTAGGTTGGGTAGATACCCATACAAGCCACGATGATTGCAAAATACCCAGGCCCGATGTTGGCTTCCAACCGGCCCTTGATGCCCGTTATTATCGCGTACCCCGTGATGATCAGGAGTAGGGGTGCTGCAACGAATGGCATGCGCCAGTAATACCGGTCTGACAGTTTGGAGAACAGGACTGCTGATATGGCACCGGCGATATATGGCGGGACGGTCATAAGCTGTGCGTCGGTGCCGGTGAAGCCCATTGCCTCTGTAATGGTCGGAAGAGTGAATTTCGTTCCTAACAGAGAATGGATCAATAAGAAGTCCCAGCCCTAAGTGGTCGCGAACAGACCGTAGTTGCAGGCAGACTGGCACAGCATAATATAGGACAGCAGATAAATCCTCCAGTTCAGCATCATGTTCCCGATGTCTTTCCACGATGTCCTCTTATTCTCCTCCTTGAACTGCCCTCCTTCTTTGATGAACTCCTGTATCACTAGGTACCGGATCTCGTCCTGATCAAGCCACTTGGTGGATAGTTGCGGGGAGTCTATTAGCAAAAAGAAGGTCAACACCCCCAAAATAACTGTAATCAAGCCCTCGATTAGAAATATCCAGCGCCAGCCCGCGTATCCACCGACGCCGTTCATCTTGCTAAGACCAGCCGCGAGAAGACCGGAAAAGGCACCGGAGAGAGCGCTTGCACAGAAGAATGCGGCAATCCTGGTGGCGAGGTCTCTGGGCATGTACCAGCGCGAACACAGGTAGACCGAACCGGGAAAGAATCCGGCCCTGGGCTTGAGTCAGAAGACAAGATCTTAAAAGTCGTTGTGTAATTTGACATACTCGAAGGTTCCCAACAAAAGTCGCACGGTCAACAATCCGCCGAAATTTTGGACGACACCAGTCAACGTCATGATAATTCCCCAGCTGACGATCAGGGTACCCAAATAGACCGAGGGCCTGGTGAAGTGTTTCAGCAGAATATTGCTCGGGACCTCTAATATCGATCAGCGACAAGGAAATGACATGCCTCAACTCCTACTCACCAAGTAGAACGTAGGGGATGAAGAAAAGGCTAAGAGCAATATTATACTGGATACCGCTCAAGCCCAATTCCTCTGTCAGCCCCAGGATCTTTGCATTGCCGATATTGGCCCTGTCTAGGTGAGAGATCAAGTAGAGGATGCACAGCATCGGAACCAGTCTGACATCAACCTGCGATACAAGCGCTGTTAGTTCCATCCCGCTCAGTGGGTCATTGGGCCATGCCTTTAGTAGGAGCTTTTTCCTTCTCTCGGAGGAGAAGTTGCGATAAAAGTCTGCATCCTCGGAGCGAAGACCAAGGACCTGGATGTCGTCAATGGTGGTGATAATGGCACAGTCCTCGACGTTCTCGGTGCTGCAAGCCTTCTCGTCGACCAAGTCGTTCCTAGGTGCGTGTCCAAGGTTCACTGTGAGCATGGTGGCGTTGATTTGGCTGCAGATTCAGGCACGCGGAAAATGCATGGATAATCACATCGCAGCTGGGGTGAGGCGGCCGCTGCTATTTATTTCGGACAACGCAGGAAGCCTAAGAGTCCGTCGTTGAAAGGCTGAGCTTGACCAGCTTTTAGCATTCCAAGTTAGCTCTTGAGGCAGCTGGGCGGAGTCCGAAACCCTAGCGCTTCCCCGCGCGGCCATTCCGTGCCCGTTTCTCGCGGGGGATTACACGCCGCTCCGACGCCTACGGGACCCCAAGGGGCCTAACAGGGCCTATCTAGGTAACTGCCCCTGCGGACAGCGGAACGCCGCCTCCACCTAATAGGCAAGCCACGGTTGGTGTGGTGACATTTTTTTCGCTGATACGCAGACGGATCAAACGAAACTAGAGAATTGCACGGATACGCATACAGCCGGTGGAACCGTAAAAGCAATGAGGAGCCTATAAATAGGGTCAGGATCGGAGATAAATAGTGGCAACAATCAGACTACAACTTGATCAAGAAACCCTGTTCCCTCTTGTCACACCCTTCAGATGAGTTTGCGCTTCAACGACTCAACATGACCGAATCCAGCATTTTAACCCGGCTCTCGGTCCTCGACACCAACGCAGTCTCTGATGCCTTGGACTTTCTTCAACTCAAAGGAGCCACCTACGGTCTCCGGCCTCTCTGGGACTGCCCGAAGATCGTCGGCCGCGCCAGCACAGTGAAAGTCGGTCCCAAGACGGGCACCGCCGCGACAGCCCACCCATTCACGCCGGTCATAGACGCAGTCACGACAGACGACCGCATCCTCGTCATCGCCGGCGGCCTGGAGGGCGTCTCCTGCTGGGGCGACATCATTGCTAATGCCTCGAAAGCGAAGGGCATTCGCGGGACGATCATCGACGGCGTGTGTCGGGACGTCGACGGCAGCCGCGACGTCCGGTATCCCGTTTACGGCCGAAATGTGACGATGATCAGCGGGCGCAAGAGAATGGTACAGGTTGCGGCCGGCACGGCGGTCCCGGTGCGCGGCGTCACTGTTCGCCAGGATGACTACGTGATTGCCGATAACTGTGGGACTGTGTTCGTCCCAGCGGAGTATGTTGAGACTGTCGTGGAACTGGCCGAGAAGATCACCCATCGTGAGAGCCTTATGATCGAGGACGTGAGAGCCGGGGTACCCGTCTCGGAGGTCATGCACGACGCCAAATTCCAAGCCATTGGTGAAGAGATCGCGTCGGCGGCCGCGGCCGCGGGCGTTTTGTCTCCCACGCAAAATCCCAACAAGGCCAGCCCCAAGGATCAAGAGTTGGTGGCGCTGTTCGCCGGGTTGGATGCGCCTGCTGTCTCTGACGCGCTTGACAAGCTTGGGATCCCCGGCCAGGCGTTTGGGGTTATGCCTTTGACGAACTACAGGAAAGTCACTGTTGGACCGGCCTTCACTGTGCGGTACATCCCTGCCAACGACCCACCTGGGAGTGTTGGTGATTTCATCGACGATGTTGCTGTTGGCGATGTCGTGGTCATCGACAATGGTGGTCGCACGAACTGCACCGTTTGGGGCGACATAATGACCCAGTATGCCGGACTACGAGGCATTGCTGGATCAGTGATCGATGGTGTCTGCCGCGATGTGAAACTTGCCATCGAGGATCAGTATCCGATCTTCAGCGCAGGTCACTGGATGCGGACCGGCAAGGATCGAGTGCAGGTTGGAGGCGTTAATGAAGCAGTTGGCATCGGGAACGTGCATGTCAAACCTCGAGATATCGTTGTGGCTGATGCAAATGGCGTTGTCATAGTCCCTCGCGATCGAGTGCGTGAAGTGGCACAGGTTGCACGAAACATCGAGGACAGCGAAGCCAAAATCCGAGAATTGACAACCAGTGGAGCGACAATCGCGCAGGCTCGAAAGGAGCTTGGTTACCACACGCTGCAGCGGAGGGCGTAGACAACCCTGTGCAGTGGTCGGACGGAGCGATAGTTATCACCATGAATTGATACTGGATTTAGACTTGCAAATTCTATACATATTTTGACATGAGCCATTAAGGCTTTTGATGCATTTGAGTTCAAAGTATTGCTCTATACCACATTTCTAAAGACTATACTGGACAATGTAGCCTGCGCAATTACGTAGTCGTCAGGCCAGTCACTCCCTCAGAGAAACAGCACAGCGCCGGTTATGCAGACTGATGAGAGAGGGGGGGAAATAAAATCAACGAGTTCTATTGTAGTTCCCTCCCATCAATGAAAACCATCGATGCAAGTACATGCACAGTTCATCCTGTCAAGTAAAACCATCACGACCGCGCGACCTGCAACTCAGCTGTATACCAGTTCTGAAGCGCGCGAATATCGTAACTAATTGCCACTGTGTCAAGCACCTTCAGATGCTCCTTGCCTGAGGCCCCGTTGTTTGACAGTCGGGAAACCCATTTGCCGTGCCTTCTAGCTGCCTGCACGATCTTCTCGATAGCGTCTACGAACTCGGGCTCATCACCTTTTGCAGGAACATAGCCGAGGAGCGACAGAGCAAGATCGTTGGGTCCGATGAAAAGCATATCTTATAGTGATTAGCTGAGCCATAGCCACGTATAAAACTCATAGACTCCACTAACCAACACCAGGGACAGCACAAATAGCGTCAATATTCTCGACCCCCGTTTCTGTTTCAATTTGCAGACAGGTAATAAGCGTCTCGTTCGCTGTTTTCATGTACGTCAGGATGTCGATGCCATGCGCGATGGCTGGAAACGCTGAGCCTTGACCGCGAAGTCCCTGGGGAGGGAATTTCGAAGCAGCGACAACAGCCCTGGCTTCGTCCGCGGTATTGACTTGCGGTACAACGATGCCGCTTTCAAGGGTTTAGTGCTGAAATGGCAGACGATTAAGTGTCCTTACTGTGCACCCGCGTCCAACGCCCTTTTGATCAGGTCCGAGTGCGTCATTCTAATGCGCACCAGTGGCGATACTCCCTGGGCAGCAATGGCAGCTGTCGCACTGTGCATGGCGTCGTCGCTGATATGACCATGCTCACAGTCGATGATGATTCCCTTGCGGATATTAGTTGTAGAATGGTATTTAACGATGGGGAACACGGACATCAAAGCCGGTCTGGGCTACAATCTGGGCCGTGCGGAAGGACGGTAGGCCCAGGAATGTCATGATAGGCTTCGTGTTGGCTCGGAGGGCATTGAGGAGGCGTAACTGGGGGTTGTGTATCGAGGTAGTCATGGCTGATGTGAATACCATTGTGCAGGAACCACCTTGTGCCAAACCAGTCGAGGCCTAGCGTTGTTGTGGAAGACAAACAGTAATAAGTACTTCTACGGAATACCTTTGAATCTTGGATTTCATGGCAATAGCCGTAGTTAGGACCCGCCATTAGTTGCCTGTAGCATAGTAGGGTCCTGTCCGCGAGCTTGCGGCGGTTGTCGTGCCGAATTCGGGCTCTAATGGAAGTTTTCCTTCTCAGCTTTCAGATAGAAAGCAGATTCGCGGAACAAAAGAACGGCCAAATTTGGAGTCAATACGGAGTTTTTGAGCCCGTCTGGCGGAGCGAAGGACTCCGCGCTGCGTCATGGGCTGATCGAGTTTCCTGCCTGGCCCCCACTTAAAAGGACGCCGGCGGAGGCGAACGGCGTGATTTGAATGAGAATAACTCGGATTGGACTGACTGCAGCTGAGGCATGGAGGACAATGCGGGGTAGAACAGTGGCCCCAGGCTGGTGCTTCGGGTCCCTAAGCTCCCCATTCCCCGGACATGCTTGTAACTTCCTCGTAGACTGTAGCTGATTACAATGCCGTTCCGCACCGCAAGTGTTCAATGCCCCGGCAACCGCACTTTGCAACATGGCCCGGGCATGTGAGTTCTGCCGCAGACGCAAGATCCGATGCGACGCCTCCAAGCCAGCTTGCTCCACATGCCGGAATAGCAAGAGGTTGTGTGTCTACCACAACGGACCACCCAAGCAGCGTCCTTCCGCTGCGCTTATCGACTCGCTGCAGAGTGAAAAGGCGGCGCTGGAAGATGCGCTGAGCCGGTTGAAGAGCGCAGATGATGCCGAAAGGCGTGCTCTGCTTGACTCGGTGATCGTGCGCAACGGCCACATATCACTATCAGACAGAAGCAGCGTATCGACAGCGCCATCACCGCAGGGGCCTTCTGCCTATCGAACAGAGTATGGCATGGAAAAGCAGCTGCTGGGCGATCATGCCGCAAGAACGAAGGAGGATGGCGGTGATGAGACAAACGGCGAGGATAACGACCATGGCGATGACGGTGTTGAGCACGAGACCGATAGAGCGCTGTCTCTGACAAGTAAAAGCCACGCAACAAGCGACAGCATCTTCAGCTCAACCTCCGTGGTCCCTGTCAGCAGCCTGATGACCAGTCCCGAGCAGCCCGCAGCATCTACAGAGTCGCTACGGTACCAGCTGATTGCCAACGCTGCAATGGAAAGGCAGCGCGAGCACCGTCTACGTCGGTTGACCTTTATCAGGGGAATACCGGCAGACCTGGCGATTCATCTCCTCGATCTTCACTGGAGCAGGCAGCATCACACCTTCCTTCTCACGTATCGACCCACCTTTATGCGAGAACTCGAACATGGGGGGCCATACTGCTCCGACCTCTTGCTGTACGCTGTTTTTGCGTGTGCGTCCAAATTCTCCGAGCGGCCTGAGGTGCGCAGTAACCCGATAGACCCGGAAACAGCGGGACGGCGCTTCTTCACTCGTTGTCATGAGCTCTTGCTAGTTGAGGGGTTGATAACCCAATCGAGTATACCGACTGTCATCGCGATGGTCATGCTCGGGTCGACGTTGATTGCAAGAGGACTGACGTCCAAGGGCTGGTTATATACCGGTTATGCTATGCGTATGGTATACGACCTAGGCCTACACTTTGATTTGCAAGAGGTTAACAAACATAACGTCGAGGAGATTGAGATCCGGCGGCGGGTCTTCTGGGGCGCGTTCGTCTGCGAGAAGCTGCAAAGCCTGTACCTTGGGCGGCCACCTATAATCAGACTCCAGGATGTCCATGTCTCTCAGGACTTTATGGATACGTTCGAGGAGATGGAGCCATGGGAGCCCTACGATGAGCAGAGCACAGGTACAATTAGTAAAAATGCAGCGTCTTCTACAGCGCCGTTGGCGTATTCGGTGACTACCTTCCAGCAGCTCTGTCTGCTTTCCCAAATCATGACCCAGATCATTGACAAGATGTATTATGTCGGAGCCACCGCTTCAAAGACCCTTCATCAGATACGGGTCCTCGATAATGCCCTCACAGCCTGGTACCGCGGGCTGCCAGCTCACCTGGCTTACGAGCCCTGGACGAAGGACCCCTTGGAGCCCCCGGTCATAGTTGCGCCAAACCGCATCATCATTTTGACAACCTACCACTCGCTCATTGTCCTCTTGCACCGGCCGTTTATCACAACGCCCAGCAGCACAAGTAATCACAACGCTAGCGCCACTATCGAAACCCCTGCTTTCTCCTGGAAGCGGTGCAAAGCAGCAGCGCGGCATATCACCAGTCTCGCCCTCAGCTATCAATCCATCTACCCGTTGCGCAAGTCCAGCTACTTGCTCAGCTATGCTGTCTATGTCGCGTGCACAGTCCACGTGCTCAACACTGCATCGCTCTCGGCTGGCAGCGACAGCAATGCACACGCGGAATCGTCATTCCTACTCAGCGCAAGCCTGAGGTGCCTAGATGCATTGGCAGTCCCGAACTCGGGGGCTGCCGATACGGCGCGTATTATTCGCAAGCTAATGGCCGCCAAGGGCGTACAGGAATCACCAAGTGAGTTCCTCTATTGTTTATTGCTGTAGATAAAATCCCAACTGACGCTATGCTCTTTACTTTAGCGCCCTCGGAGGTCCAGGCATCGACGTCTCACCGAATCTCCGATAATGGTTGGCAGTTCCCCAATGACTCCCCGACGTACGACGATATTGAACAGATGCAACCCTTCCAGGACATTTTCATTCCCGGCCAGGATCTTTTGTTCGGGTTTATGAACGAGAACATGCCCCTTGCAGCATTTGATAGGAATGATACAATTTTCTAACATGTGTATGAAGATGGAACTGGCGAACCTGTACACCGTCTTTTGGGTGTAGTGATGGACTAGTCTGTTTGGTACAGAATCAATAGATGTATATATGATGGACTTCCGTGATGAGCTCGTACTACAGCAACAAATCCAGTTCCTCCTTCACCACCTGGTCATAATACGGCTGAAAAGCTAGCCACATCTTATTCGCGTTACCACTCCTCCTATGCCCAAACTCCGCCTGCTCGTCGGGAATATACTTTTTCTCAAACCCAGGACACACCGCCGCATTCGCAAGCAGCTGTGCGTGGCAGCACCGATCCAACGCAATGAACAAGAGCGCTGCCTCATCAACCGTCCGCCCACAGGTAATCATGCCGTGGTTCTGCAGAATCAAACTGCGGAAGGTCGGCCCCAATGCTGCCGCGATCCGGTCGCCCTCGTCGGCCGTGAGCACCGTGCCGCCGTAGCGTCGATACACAGCGAGGTCGTTGTAGAAGCGCAGCGCGTCTTGGTAGAGCATCTCGATCGGCTGGCCGAAGCAGCTGAAGGCCTTCCCGTAGACGCTGTGTGCATGGCACGCGGCGTTGAGGTCCGGCCGGGCGCGGTGGATGGCGCGGTGGATGGCGAATGCTGGCCCATTAATGGGGCTCTGCGCGCCGTCTGGGAGGACCTCGCCGGTCTCGCCGACGAGGACAAGATCACTGACACGGATCTGGGAGAAGTGTGTTGAGAGCGGATTGATCCAGTATAGGGATGGGTTGCCCGGATCGCGTAGGGAGATGTGGCCTGCAACGCCCTCGTCGAAGCCCTGTCTGGCGAAGACCCTGAATGCAGCGGCAAGGTGCTGCTTTAGGTGTGTGCGGGTATCGCTGATGTTGTTGAATTTTGGGGGACTGCGGAGCTCGACTTTGCCGTCTTTGTCGCCTAGAAAGTGCACGTCTTGCCTCCACGATGAGGTCAAATTCGGCTGGACAGATGGGGGAGCTCCTGGCTTCTCGGTTTTCAGGTTGGCCTGCCAGTGGTGAATGGGCTCTTCCGTAGCAGTGGCTGGTGGCATGGTGGCGTTTTGGTTGTAAAGATATGAGGGTCTTAATTCTGGATAGGTGCTTTCAGACTCCTTTTTGATAGAAATGGTTAGTATGATGTCCATCCGTGTACTAAACCCCGCCGCGGGATGTGCAGTGCATCCTTCCATGGTGTAGATTGGGAGAAAATAGGGTTGAAGCTACGTTACTGTTCGCGGGGTTTATTCCCCGTCAATGTTATCTTATATGCACGGAGTGCGACGGCCCGTCGCACTCCGTACCATATACAACATCGCGAGCACGACTTACAACAACCACAACCGTGTAGACCTGGGAGTTGCTCTGTAACCATTAAAAAAGGCCATGTATTTTCGAATTTTCAATCCAAATCTCTTTTTTATACTTCACTTCATATCCCGTTTTTTCAAGTCTAGTTTTCATAGCATACCGCACACGGCTGTCGTTGAAATATCAGTTCTTGCGGATTTGGGTAATACCTACGCCTTGTTCACAAGATTCCTTCTCATTTAGTCGAAGGTGGCCACATTGTCAGTTTATACAATGCTATCACGAAATCTAAGTCTCGACAGAACAGATTCTCTGGACGATGACCCTTATACGCCAGCCGTAAAGCAAACAATATATATATATATACATAACGTGCTCCACATGCGAATGTAACACACGGGCGAATGTAACACGAAATCGCTCCGCCGCGATATTAACCCCAATATTTCCACCAATGCACGTAAAAACCCATTGAAACTATTCAGAATCCTCTTCCTCAGACATCTCTACAATTGTCTGACAGGAGCGCGCATTGTGTCCAGTCTTTCCACAATTGCCACAGCGCCGCGCGCGTGTCTCAGTCCGCGGTCGCCGACCAGCCCTAATGCGTGTTTCCTCCTTTAGTTGTACCTCAACATCCATTTGATCCCCTAATTCCTGAGCTTCCTGTATAGAAAGCGACCCTCCTTTCCTTAGACGTGTTTTTTTAGCCCTCCGGCGTTTGCTAAGGGCCTCATTTGCCGCCTGAAGATCATGAATCTCTGCTTCCATCAAATCCATCTTATGCATTATCCTCGTCGTGCCTTTCGCAAGGATATCAACAGCGTTCAATATTGACGTTGGAGAGCTATCTTGGTGACGAGAGATTCGGTTTTTTATAAGGTTTGTCTGTGATGATGCTTCAGTTGGGTTATTTGGCGTTTTAGAGACCCAGCTATGAGAGGTATTCAGTCGTGAATTTGACGGTGTTGGCGTTTTAAATCGGACATCAAGCTTAGATATTACCCTTTCAGGGTCAAAAGGGATAAATCCAGCCCCTCGAAAACCACCTTCGATATTTTTTTTCTGTCATGGTGGCTTGGTACGCAGCATGAAATGCAGGAAAGAAATCTTCTTTGGTGATATGGGTAACATGCGCCTGCATCAACCCTTCAATTTGCGTACCATAAGCAATCTTCAAAGGGCTAAAGTATCCGACATCAAGAGGTTGGAGGATATGGGACGAATGTGCAGGCATACAAAGTGTAATAATGTTATTATCTTTGCAATAAAGCTCAAAGTCAGTTGAGTGGTGGCTCTCATGGCCATCAAGGATCAGGAGACGATAATGACCAATTGTTCAGGCCTTTGTGTATCCATCAAAGTGCTTGATCCATTCCAAGCCAAGTTCATTCGTTATCCAACCGCTTTCTGATGTAGCGATAATCCAATCCATTGGTAGTTGGTTATTTTGATACCAAGAAAGAAGGTGATATTGACCCTTGACAATGATGTATGGCGGGATCGCCCAGCCATGAGCATTAACACCCTGGATCACTGTGGCCCATTCGTGATTGCCAGGCTGTTTCATTTTTGCCTTGCCATGTTGTTCAGAGCTTGTGACAACCATTGTAGTCGAGATCATTCCCATCTGAAACCCAGTTTCATCAAAGTTATAGATATCTGCTTCCTGGATGCCATACTTTGCGATTGTGTTTTGAACAAGCATAAACCAATGACAGATAACCTCTGGGTCCTCACATAGAGCTCTGATAGTCATATTTCCGATTAAAACGAGTCGTGAGCTCTGGGTGCCGTTTGACAAAGGTGCTAGCCCAGTTTACCCCAACGCGTCCCGCGTTGCGCGTTGCGAGTAGTCGGTTGGCCATATCTTCTACACCAGACAACCAAGGAGGAAACCCTTTTGAATCTAGGTTGAGTATGTGTTCAACAATTGTTGATTCTTCCAGATCAGTGAGCCTCCGTGAATTGGCTGACATATTGCATCGTGATTGCATGCCAGCCCGGCGGCGACTAAGCTTTACATGATCCACGTGATAGATCCTGCCAGCTGCTCGAGCGCTTAGATTTTTATCATTTTGCATAGCTTGGAGGGCCAATATTACTTGGCTTTCATCATGTTTCTGAGGCATCCTTAGGTGTGGTGATATTTGTAGTGGAAGTCGGAAGTCGCGTCGGAGCGATTTCGTGTTACATTCGCCCGTGTGTTACATTCGCATGTGGAGTACGTTATACATATATATATATATATATTTATTTAATCAAGTTTATTGTCCGTACCGAGCCCTAGAGCTATGACAGACCATGGTTCATGGACTCGAGGTCAGCAGCTATTCTACAGTCTCTTGTCCCTATGTGTTCCTGAGGCGCTAGCCCCCTTCTATAATCTTTCTGATCCTTTTTCCTCGCCCCAGACCGCCTGTATGCGCAGGGCTTTCGAGCACAGTGCTCTCCTTGTATTTTGGAGCAAGATGGGTGTGGCCTGGGCTGACTCTCAGCTTAGGCTACCCTCCCTGCTACCCCTCTCCTGTTCTAACTGCCTCCTCCAATGCTTCCAGTCCCCATACATCGTCTCTTCGGGCCCTTTCCGCCATCCGCTGTAGGTGCGCCCGTGGTAGAGCTATACTGGTGCTGGCTAGGAATTGTAGCACTGCCCTCGTGGCTTTGGGCTCTCCTAGGAGTCGTCCTTGTGGATATTCTTCTGCAGTAGTGGGTCTTGTAACTCCGTCTGTCTCCAGGTCCTTGTAGAGCCTGTCCCGTTGGTGTCGCCATTGCTGGCATTCAAAGAGAAGATGATGTATTGTCTCTCTTGATAAGCTGCAACCTTTACAGGTTGCATCTTCTTGGGCCTTGATCCGGTGGAGGTGTTCTCCAATGGCTGCATGTCCTGACTTCAGTTGAAAATAGCGGCTTGCCAGGTGCTTGGGGGCTGTTGCAGCTGTTGGGTCGAGCCACCAGTTTTTCTGTGGCCTGTATATTCATTGACCTTGTTGGGATCGTTGGCTGAGCTCCTTAGTGAGCCATCTCTGCTTCTGCGT